>JASVEL010004968.1:0-95065 GCA_032618575.1 Nicotiana noctiflora | reverse complement strand
TACTCCCTCCGTTTCAATTTATGTGAACCCATTTGACTGGGCACGGGGTTTAAGAAAAGAGAGAAGACTTTTGATCTTGTGGTGTAAAATGAGGCACCACTACAACAAATATGGGATACGACGACATTTTATAAATGTCGCCATAAGTCACGTAAATGTCACAAACTTGTTTACCGATATTTATTTTACATTTATATTAAATGTTGGAAATTTCAATGTCGTTAATTTTGCGATATTTAAATTAATGTCGGCAACTAAGTAGTGACATTTATTTACTACATTTTCAAATGTCAATAATTCTAGCTCTTAATCTATTTTATTTGTGACATGTAATAAAATGTCACTAAATTATTTATAATTTTCACATACAATTTAAATATTAATATCACTATCAATATTTATGGTTAACATTAGAATAAAGGCGTTTCTCACAAGTGTCAAACTGTGTTTTTTTTGCTCTTTAATGTAGAATAAAAAGCAATAAATAAATTTTTATTCATTTCAAAACTTTTCAAGAGGAATACAGCCACACGACAGTAACACCATAGACAATTAGAAATAACACAATAATTACATCAAACATGGAACTACAATTACAAATCATAACTTTTCCTAGAAATCTTCAACACCAATAATTCAAAGCTTCAAGCAGCCATGTGTTTTCTTGATGAAGTGCTTCATGCTTTCTCTAAGTCAAGATCCTTCACAGTAGTAATTGATCTCACAACCTTCAAAAAACTGATGTATCCAATATCTAAAATCAAAAAAGAAAATTATCACTAATTAAACAGATTAAGGCAAAACAACATTAATATCAATACATGATAAAAAGTCACAGTCACCATGCTTATAAACTTTTTTGCAGCAAATTCACTTATAGAGAGAATATTCATATAAACAACGAAAGACATACAAAAAGTTCAAGGCCTTTAGTTATCACAATGACACAAGTCCTATTTCACTCGAAAAGAAAAAGGTAACTTACAGAGAACGAGTTAGATTAGATTCTGATCGGAAATTGCGAGACTGACAATGGTTAGTGCTTGAAATTTCAAATATGGCTGGCGGCTTTCCTAGGTTTAAAACGTTTCAAAGAATCAATATAAATCCCAAATTTAGGGATAAGGACAAACATTCAAAAGCAGCCACGAATCAAAATATAGAAGATTGAGATTGAAATACCTTACATGTGAATTGGGATAAGAACGAATGGAAGTTATAGAGATGAAAGTTTCATAGTGGCTCGGCGGCTTGAAGAGTCATAAACGAAATAGGGTTCAATGTTTTTAAACATATATTAATTTCTCATATTGGGAAAAGAAATTACTTTCTGGCATTTATGATAAATATCACTTATTAATGTCGTGAACTCCTATATTATGACATTTAAATTATATGTGAGAATATTTTTGTCATTTTTCATCAAATGTCGTTACTTAAATGACATTTCCTAAAAAAATGCCAAGAAATTAACTCTTTCCTGACCTTTATTAAGAGTGTCATTAATTAAATGTCATTGTATCCCATATTTCTTGGAGTGCACCTTTATTTTGTGTGGCTATAAATCATTGCATAAAGGTAAATTGTTTCCAAATAAGGAAAGAGGTCATTCTTTTTGGCACAGACTAAAAAGGAAATAGGTTCACATAAATTGAAAGGGAGGGAGTATATATATTCTTTTAAATATGGTACAAACCTAAGGCTTTACCTGCCACTATTTCTACATTTAACTTTACCTGCCACTATTTCTACATTTATATCTCTCTAATAATTGTGCTGATAATATCCATCTTTCACAGAGGGACCTCTGCCATTAAGGACTAATTTGGCCATATGCCATTCAGTTTTTGTTAATGGAGATTCTGCAAACTTTGAGGTTAAACCTCCTACAGGTGTCGAAGCAACTGAGCTATATCCAAAAGTGAAATACACAACTGTCGACGAGTTCTACAACAAATTTGTCTAGTTTATCGACATCAGTCTGCACTGAACTCTATCAAACTTGTTGTTTTGATGGATTTATTGAGTGTAATTGCAATAATATTCGCTTCAATGCTTTTGCAATTGAAATGTTTAGCTAGTTGAACGCTAGCTAAACTCATTAGTACTGTTGTTTGCTATTTTTCGTCTTATTCCATCATTGTATGAGTATGTTTGTGTTTAAAATAAAGGACCACTATGCATTCATCGAATGAATTTTGCACTATGTTGATTGGCACTTCATCTTTGATTAGAGTAAAGTTCAGTTTAACCCTTTAACTTTTGATGCTTATGAAATAATATTTCCTCCGGATTTTCATCGAGACTTAGCTGTGTCAATGGCTCTTTGAAAACCAATGGAATTGACCGAGCATGTCACGATCAAAATCTTAGTATCTAGACAGCAATAGGGAATCCAACAAGCCATTACCCCTGTTAGGTGAAACTATATGCTGAACATACGGATAGTATGAAATGAACAAGATGAAGGTAATAAAAGATGTCTCATGCAAATAAATGCAGAAATACAACAGTAACATCCCATAAAATGCAAAAGAGCCTATGTCATGGAGCAAATTTTAAAGTACTAGTACATCTGTCTGGGCATAGCCCGGATACATAATTATACTGAATAGAAAGATAGAAACTGAAATAAGCTCCAGGACTGGTGGTGGGTCACTTGAGCTGGATAAGACTTGAACAAACTGGAATTAATGCTCAGCTGTTGGATCGCCCTTGATAGAAGCGAGCTTGTACACGGTAAAATCGGAGGGTCCAATTCCAAAAGTTATAGGTCCCTTTTTGACTTATTTAGAACCATAAATTCCAAAAGTCTTCATATTTTATTAAATTTTGTGTCCAGTCAAACAAGTTCACATAAATTAGAACCGAGGGAGTAGTGCTTTTTTTTGCTGGTTTCATTACACGATGCTAGTTATATTTCACTCCTTTTCTTGTCCAAGATTTTCAGTTTCATGTCGAAAAGGCTAGATAAGTAAATACAGTTAAAAATGACAATCTGGAAAACCACGAAGAGAACGGTGTGACTGCTCCATGTGTTGGAGTGTGTCACAACCCGAATATTCCACCTTCGAGAGTTGTGATGATGCCTACTACTAGGAGCAAGGCAAGCCAATTATTAATTACCCCTTTTGGCAAACGTCAATAATTTTATAAAACAAAGCATTTAATAATAAAAGCGGAAGTCTCAAATGTGAATAACTGAAAGAAATGCGGAAAATCCAATAACAAACTCTACCCAAAATTGGTGTCACAATTCTAACGAACTTCTAAGATTACTAAATACAATAGACTGAAAGAAGTCATAGTCTGTTTGTTTCGGTGCAAAGTATAACAAACTAAAATAAAAATAGAGGAGACCCCGAACCTGCGGACGTCAGCAGGGCTACCTCAGTGTCTTTGGACTTAAGGTCTATTCCCAATCTACTAGTGTTGTCCAATAGCTGCTCAAACATTGTAATCTGTGCAAAAGAGCACAGAAGTGTAGCATCAGCATAACCGACCCTATGTGTTGGTAAGTGCATTGCCTAACCTCGGTGAAGTAGTAACGAGGCTAGGACCGAACTACCAATCAAACATGTGCGATATATATATATATATATATATATATATATATATATATATATATAAACATAGAAACAAATCTTATATTGGGAAAAGAGAGGCAGCTTAGAGCACGTGATTTTTGCCCTACGTAAGAATTACTCCGAAAATATTCAAAATAAAATAGTTTTGTGTTGAGCGTAATCTTTGTGATTTTGTGTGTTGTCTTTCTCTTATTATTCGCATTTTTGTGTGCGCATTTCTATTTATTTAAATTAATATGAAATAAAAAAAATATATTTGCATTTTTATATAAATTCATGTTTGCAATTGATGGTAATTAAGTTGTTTTACGAAAATCAAAAAATAACAAAAATATGTATTTTTAGCATTTCTAGCATTTAAGTCCTAGTCTGTGTGATTTATATTTAATAAATATTTAATTGTGTGCATTAATCGTTAGTGTAACCTAATTAGTTTTTATATATATATATATATGTAAGTTAATTTGATTTTTGTAGTGTAATCTAGGATTTTATTTTAATAAATTAGGAATTTAAAAGAGAAGAGGAAAATTGGAAATAATGAAAAGAATGAGAAAATAAATCGGATTTGGGACAAAAATAACCCCAGGCTCAAACATTTTCGGACCAAACCCGTCCAGCCCTAACCCAAAAGACCCGCCCCATTACCCCCTTTGATCTAAGCCATTGGATCTCTTAAATCCAATTGTCAGAATTAAACCTTCAATTTAATTATACCAAAACCCCCCCAAACCCTAATTCACCTTCATTTTTCGTTCCCATTTCTTCATGGACGAACCGCCGCCCCCGTCGCCACCGTCCGCCGCCTGCCGGAAATCGCCTCACGGCGGTTCCGGTAGGCCAAACCTTCCCATTTTAACACCGTAGAACCTCCCAAGCCCCCTCAACATGAATCCGGCAACCATTAGTCTCGAATCATCCCCAAACGTTTCGAATATTAGATCGAAACTCGCCGGAATTTAAAAATTTATCCCAAACCACCCCAAATTGATACCACACCCTCACCTCACCTCCCTAACCACCACACCACCATTAATCCGGTTCGAATCTAGCCAGAAATTGTCAAGCCCCAAATCGAGCTTCAAGAACCCTAGAACTCAAGAACTAGGGATTTTGTCCGAGTTTAAAAGTAATTGAAGTCAATAGACTTTAATTGAAACATTTTCATTTGAAAACATTTCAATTAAAGTCCGTTTACTTCAAAAAATGCAAACTCAAGTCCATTGGGGTCGGGACTCGTTCGATTTTGATTTCTCTTCGAGGTAATTTTCCTTTTTATGTTTATTTCAATTTGTTTTTGTATTTGTTTAGTTTTAGCTGATTGAATTCTTCTTGATCGTTGTTGGCCGTCCATGTTTCATCCTTTCTTTCCCGAAGACCTTTTGTTTGGTCAATACTAATTCTGTGTTGTTTGTTTGATCGCGAATGTTGTCGAATACGTGTTCGCGTCAATTAGCGTCGTCGAACAATTAGCTTTGTATTCCCCGGCATTTGGCCGAGAGTTCTTGATTCACTGCTTTTGCAATTGTTTGGTTATCAATTGTACATATCGTAATCGTTTAATCGAATGTTTGTCGATTAGTTTCGTAGGTCTGTTGTTATCACCGTGGGATAGAAATTGATCCCTATTTGTGCCCATAATCACTGTTGGACAGAATTTGGATTGCCTGTGATGTTTGTTAACTGTTTAATCCATTTAAGTGTTCAGAAACTAAGCCTTAGAGTGCATTGCACATGGTTTGAGTTGTTGGAACTGCTGGACAGCAGTATATTCCAGTGGTTTTTGCCTTTAGTAGTTGTTTAATTTGTTAAAACCCGTACTTAGACAAAACAGGGTGGATTAATCAGAGAATATCAGGATGATAATGAGTATTTCTAACTTTGTTAAGTGTTGGTCAGTGGTATAATCAGAGAACACATGGAAAAACTGATAAAGGGTTAAAGTGATGCACATGGGATGGAAAAACAAGCTGGAAAGGAGCTTGGTTTTTGGCTATAAAAAGCTCACTGGAAACACAGAAGAAGACACTGAACACTTGCTGAAAAAAAAGAGAGAGCAGAACAGTTTCACACACACACACACATTTGAGAAACTGGAAAACACACTCACAGAGAAAGCTAGATACATGGCAGAATATAGAGAACACATACACTGGGAGGGAAAAACAGAAACACAGAGAGAGTAAAACTGATTTTGCACTAATTTCAGATTTGACAAACACTTTGAATCAAACCTTTTGTTGTTTCCATTCATAAACACCCCCAGTTTTTCTTCACTAAGTTTGTTCTGTTTAGCCTTTTTTTGGTTTGCTGGATTCTCTGTTTTGGTTTCGAATCACCTTTGGCTTTGTTGTTGGTCTCTGGTTTACTACTCCTGGATTTCCGAATCTTCGCTGGCTACTGTTTATGTTGATGTTTGTTCTGTTTGGAGCTGCCTACTGATTTTCTCTTCCATTTTTATTACTTGAAATTCCAGGTATACATCTATGGGCTGTCTATTCTTTTACTGAAAACGAAATGAAAGAATGTTTTGAATATCGCCGCGAAGCCATCATATGAATGATTTTGTTGGATATCCATTAAATTGGGGGGTGTTAGTTGTATTAAGGATTGTACTGTTAGGCATTAAGGGTTTAAGAGCGCACACAGTTATATATGTCTATTTAGTTCTTACTTTCGTTATGAATAATTCGAAATAAAATCCGTTAGGCTTGTATTGTAATCTTGATTTATTTTTAGACTATCATTTAGTTTTCGTTATGTTTAACTAGTTTCTATTTTTGTTAGCATATATTTAGATCCGTGCAAGTAAAACTAGCCAATACGGATTGAGATTTTCCTTGATATGTTAAATTGGTAATTTGTTAAAATCAAGTAATGTAAGCATGTTTAAGGTATTAATTTGATTGATGTTAATTATTAATGCAAGGTATTTTGAATCATTTTTGAATTTCTTCATTTGATTTTCCCTTGAAATCTATTTGTACTTAAGTAGACAAGATAAGTTAGCCCGGGTTTTAGATGCCGATGTTAGATCGACTTTAATCGCATAGTCTTGCTTTCGCTAATTAACGTCGGATTAAGGATAGTAAACAATCTTACTTTTTAATAATTGGATCAAGGTGAATTATTTCTATTTCGCATATTTCGATCAATTTTCCATTAGTTTATATCTTGTCATTCAATCTCCGGTCATAAATAAAAAAACTAGGAAATAATATATCATTTGGTATGATTCTTTAATTGGAAATAATTTCAAGGGATACACTGTTAAGTAAATTGATTCTTTTTTGGTTTAGTTTTACAATGGTTTTAATCAGCATAGTTTCAAATAAATAATCCAGACACCCTTTTTTATATATATTCACCTATCTGTCAAAAGTCCGAGTCTATGTTGTAATTAGTCTTTCTTTTGGCATGGTTTCAAATTAATAGAGTGGTTTGAAAAGTTTAATTGGAGCATATAATTTATAAACATGTATAAAATCAGGTATTTTTAGCCATTTATAATAATTGAAGCGACCGTGCTAGAACCACGGGATCCGGGGGTGCCTAACACCTTCCCTCAAGTCAACAGAATTCCTTACTTAGAATCTCTGGTTCGCAGACTTCCTTTGGAAAGTCGAAAATTTCCTCGATTCGGGATTTAAATAAATCGGTGACTTGGAAAACCTTAATTTATTCCAAGTGGCGACTCTGAAATAAATAGAATAATCCCGTTTCGAACATTGTCACTTAAATTGGAAAAACTCCCTTACGCTTCTACCCCCGGGTAGTGGGCGCGCCAAAAGGAGGTGTGACAGCTCTGGCGACTCTGCTGGGGACGCAAACCCAGAACCACTGGTTCAGGGTTTAAGAATTCGAGCTTTGAATAGTTATTTTATTTGGCTTATTTATTATCCGATTTTATTACATGTTTATATTTGATATGCTAAATGTTGCTTTACCGCTTTGATATTTTGTGAATTGTATATAAATTGTGCCGATACGCATTTTTTCTCTTCTGAGTCTTTTGAAATATAATATCGGGCATTTGCTGGACATAGCCCGTTTTTCTCAAGATAGTTGTGGTGCTTGGCACCCGGTGAAGGATTTTGTAGTCACACATGTTTAGGCGGAGAGTTTTGTCAATTAAGCCGGAAAGCCATGCTACCGGTGCACTGACACTCCCCGGCTCGAGTTGTCCGCTCGAGTTAAAGCCAATCTAGACACTTTTTCCAACAGGATGATGACTTAGAATAACAAAACCTTATGCCGGATCCCCGATAGGAACATTTATTTGCATCATGTGCATAATTGACTTAGGAGGCTGGCTCAACACAGGGGTTGGGCCTGTCTAGGACAGGTGTACCTTGTCACGACCCGGATTTCCCACCATCGGGGGTCATGATGGCGCCTACTAGTGGAAGCTAGGCAAGCCAAATATTAATTACACCTTCTTTAATTACCAAATTCTTATTACTTAGAATTTTTTTTTTGAAGAAAAAAAAAGAAAAAAAAACAAAAAATTTGAAAAAAATCTCCGATTAATTTTGTTGATTTCTAAATAGTTAGTTTGTTAATTTTATAAAAAAAAATAGATTCTTTTAAATATTGAAAAATGCAAAACAAAAAATTCAATAGTTTTTTTTTATGAAAAGTAAGTGTCTTTGAAAATAATTTGTTTTGAAAAATTGCTGTTAAAAAATAGTTTGTTAAAATAATTTGGTTCTTTTATTTCCGAACTACGTAAGTTTGATTCTCACCAAACATGAGATACGTATGCAACCCATATCGGGCTCAACTAATATTGATTTTTTCAAAAGAAAAACAATAATAAAAATATTAGAATTAGGAATTTTGTCCTTAGTCGAGAGTTAGGAAATTTTGCAAAAATAGCCAAACGCCTCAAAAGGGGCGCCGGAGGACTAATTTCGCAAAACGGAATATAGACATCACACTGGTATCCTGTTATACGGCCTTTAAATCTTCTTCAAGTGCTGAAAGGCCGTATTAACAAGACTCGTTTTTTTTATAATAAAAAAAATTTGAAAAAAAAATCTTAAGTTCATTTTATCTTTTCTAGGATCAGCATGACTTCCTCGCAACGAATCGGCCAGAAAAGGGCGAGAGACGAAATGCCACCCAAGTTCATGGTCCAGGACAAGACTCCAGATCGGCTCTGTAAATGGTGGACTAGTTTTTCGGCTTGGGAAAGAAATCAAGTTCACAAGCACCTCAAGTTTCTTTCGGACATCATGATGATAAACCGGACAAAAATGTGATCGGAGCTTTAGTGAGTTTTTGGGACTCAACAAGTAATGTGTTCAGATTTCGGGACTGTGAAATGACACCCACTTTGGAAGAACTGGGCGGACTCACAGGGCTCGGAAGGGATTTGCACAAAAAGAGACCTACAGCTCCTAGGCAAATGGGTGTGAATAATTTCTTGAAGAAGTTATGTCTCCGATGCGTCCCCATGGGTTGTTTGGAGAACGGTTGGGTGCCACTGGATTATCTCTGACAGATTTGGTGATAAGAATGGGTTCGCGAAATTCTCAAACACTGAATTTGTCAACCAGTTGAATTATGACGCCTGGGGAGACTTGAGAATCTATGCCTTTATGATCGCTTTTTGGGGAACCATGGTCTTTCCCGAACGTGGCGGACGCATCAGAATCCGTTTGGCTCCGGTGGTCTCATATCTACAGAGTAACGAGGAACACATTGTTCTTCCCATGATTCTAGGAGACATCTTCCGGGCCTTAACTCGGTGCCAACAAGGACATGATTATTTCGAAGGTTGCAATATCTTATTACAAATATGGTTTGTAGAGCATCTCTATCATCACCCAATTGTGATAAACTTCAACGCGGATTGGTTGAATTATATTCGTTGTCATACAAACAGAGCCGCCCGTTGTAACCTTCCAGAAGATTTGAGGACTTGGCAAGAACTTCTCAACTCTTTGAGAGCAGATCGACTTACATGGAATTATTATTAGTTCCCTTCCTCCAAAATCATGCATATGTCGACATATCGTCCATTCTACATACTAATGGGTTTCAGGGGTTTCCAACCATATGCCCCGCTACGTGTCATGCGACAGTTGGGTAGAGAACGGAAAAGGCCCCCAATTGAGGATATGCGATCGTTTACATGGGAATTTGTGATGGGGGAGACTCCGAGGGAGACTTATGCACAGAAGGTATGGTTCGGTAGTCGACTCTCCGACATCGACGAAATGGTTGCTGATCGAGAACGGGGAGAAGTGAGCCTCGTATATCTTGAATGGTTCCACAACCAATCAATGCCAGAGCAAAGGTCAGAAAGGTCGGTAAAGTATGCCGTCGATTGGGAGAAAGAGGTAGAAGCCGGAGTTAGGGAGGCTAAGCATGAGATAGCACAAGATTTCCAATCTTGCATCAACACTTTAAAAGAAGACAAATGAATTCTGGAAGCGGCCATGGACATACAACAGGCTGATTTCGATCGGGAAAGGGCCAGTGGGGAGCCGGAAAGAGAAGCACTTCGAACTCAAATCCAAGAGATGCAATTGACCGCAGAAAGGTCAAGAAAAAGTCGGAATGATGAGATGCTGATAAACGATTTGGAAAGGAAAGCCTTTGAACGCCAAGAAGACTTGGAGAAGGCAAAAGCTGCTTTGGTTGCAATCCGGACAAAATGGAAGAGAGCAGCCCACCAAGAAGCGCTCCTTCTACAACAAGTAGAAAAAGATTATGATGCAATCATCGTTGATTTAAGAAAAGCAAATGCCACTCTTAGAGAGCGAACTCTCAGACAAGTCCAGGATGCCAAAGCAGATAGAGACCGTTGCCACAACTTGATGGCACGGATGGAAAGACAAATAGATAGGCTCTTGGACCATATCTCCGGCAACGCTCAAGTATTAGGGGCAAAGAACCGACACATAGGGCAGCTGCTCAGAGAAAAAGACATGATCAGGACCAGGATCAATGAAATCGGGCACTACATCACTATGAGGTGTTTGAGCTGCGAACGAGTACCTCGGCCTACCCTCTTATCTTTAACCATGGAATGTGTCCACCAAGTCATGACATAATTGGGGAGTATACAGAAAGATCTCACACCAAGAACTGCAGCAAGGCCAAACAATGCCCCCCGGGGCGCAAAGATTCGAGGCGTTGGAACATGCTTAGAAGAGTCTGTTATTTTAGAGTCTGTTTGTCCTTTTAAAATTTTTCTCCAATGTTGTCATTTTGCAAGTGTTTCAAGTTTGAAGTTTGTTGAAATACAATTCATGAACATTTCATTCATATCTTATGTCTATTGTATTAGAACTACGCTCGGTCTGATTCACGCGGGGACGTGATACGTATGCAATCCACATAAGATTCGACCACCACTAAAAAAGAAAAAAAAAGAAAAAATGGGGAGGTTAATAACAATAAAGTTTTCAAGGATAAGAGAAGAAGAAAAAGGAAAGCTGGAATGACGCATTCGAGGAATACATGTAGAAATGGTTAATTGATTAGGTGCATTGCATCCAACGTGCGATAACATGCCTGTTAAATTCAGTGAGCTAACAAGTTTGTTGCAATTCCAGAAAAGTTTAGCAGTTGACTTGACAGAGTATACTGGACGATCACCCTTACCATACTAGATCAAAAGGTCCAATTCCAGCAAGCATGTCTAGTTCCGGAAAAAGTGTCGATGGGGAGAAAACAGAGATACAAATCATGAAAGAGGAGGTGGACCGGTTGAGACAGCAAATGACAGAGATGCACCTAGCCTGGGCTAGGGGAAAATCATCACCAAACCTTCCTACTCTTACACCAGCTCCAGAGCATCCACCCATTGACTCCTCGACAAGTGCACCGATCTATCCATATTATCAAGGGGAAAACCCCTATACATCCCCGGTTTCACCAGCCAGACAAAATCCTCCTCCCCTAGTTACCCCTGTTTTTGTGGCACCTCCACCTGCTACTTTACAAAAGTCGTCCAGTGAGCCGCTTTTTCAAATCCATGACAATCATTGTTATTCTCCTGAGCCTACCTTTAAGGCTCCTGAACCGCATTCACACACCCCTCACTGGGATAACCCGGCAGAATCGGAAAAGCACTTCCAAAGTGGTGGACTTCGTACATTCCCACATCATCTGCAGGTTTGGAATCCTAAAGATAATCATCACGGATAACGGTGCCAATCTTAATAGTGGATTGATGAAAGAGGTATGTCAACAGTTCAAGATTACACAACGAAATTCCACACCATATCGTCCCAAAGCAAATGGTGCGGTTGAGGCGGCAAACAAGAATATAAAGAAGATATTGAGGAAGATGGTAGAAGGGTCTAGGCAATGGCATGAAAAGTTACCATTCGCACTATTGAGTTATCGCACTACCGTCCGGACTTCGGTAGGTGCAACTCCTTACCTGTTGGTGTACGGGACTGAAGTAGTAATACCAGGCAGAAGTTGAAATCCCATCCCTCCGAATTGTCGCTGAAGCCGAGATTGACGACGATGAGTGGGTCAAAACCCGATTGGAGCAATTGAGCTTGATTGATGAGAAGAGATTGACAGCAGTATGTCATGGCCAATTGTATCAAAAGAGAATGGCAAGAGCATATAACAAGAAGGTACGTCCCGGGAAATTTGAAGTGGGACAACATGTGTTGAAGAGAGATCTACCACATCAGGCCGAAGCGAAAGGCAAGTTCGCTCCAAATTGGCAGGGACCGTTTGTTGTGACTAGGGTATTATCCAACGGCGCGCTATGTCTAACTGATATTGAGGGAAGATGCACCGATATGGCTATCAATTCTGATGCAGTCAAGAGATATTATGTGTAATTCTTTAATGTATTTGTCAACGTTTGGTTTCGTTTGTTTGTATTTGGCATTTTTTCGGAGAATGAAATGACAGAGGCAATTTTTTCTACTACCCAAACACTTTAACCCTTGTTTTCCCCTTTGAGCCTTAATTATTCTTTCATATACCCTCTTCTGGATTCCTCAAGGAAGATGTACAACAAAATAGAAAAGGAAACAAAGAAAAGACAAAAAAAAAGTGAACTACGTTCGACCTGATTCCTCAAGAAGGATACGTAGGCGCCACACGGCTCGGTCATAGTAAAATAAAAATCAAAAAATTCCCCAAGCAACAAAACTGGGGCAGAAGTCATGTTTCGTTTGAAAAGATAGTGTGGATTCCGAAAGTTGTAATGAGCTAACCGTTGAGGTTAAACCCCTTTTCTCTAGCCTCACGCACAAAAACCACATTAATGACCAAAAAAGACCTCTCGATCAGTATTTGAGAAATGCCAAGTCATGCGAATGAAAACCACGAATGACACTCCAATCCTCGACTGAATCTAGGACTCACATGCTGAAAAGGGATAGCCCTTTAGAGGAAATTTCATGGATAATACCCCAACCCACCGCATGGAAAAAAAGCGAAATGAGAGAGTCTTAACGGTGAAAACCCTCGCGGGCACCTTAAGGCGAAGAAAGCTGAGAGAAATAAAATGAGAGAGTCTTACAGTGAAAACCTTTAGAGGCACCCTAAAGTGACGGGAGGTCGAGAGAAATGAGAGAATCTCATTAGTGAAAACCCTTTGAAGGGTGACAAGGCGAGA
Organism: Nicotiana noctiflora; assembly: GCA_032618575.1. Taxonomy (NCBI): domain Eukaryota; kingdom Viridiplantae; phylum Streptophyta; class Magnoliopsida; order Solanales; family Solanaceae; genus Nicotiana; species Nicotiana noctiflora. The sequence continues at coordinate 81,874 of JASVEL010004968.1, read as the reverse complement.
TGGTTACAAGGTGTCTGCATGAGACAAGGTTGGGACATTCGTTTGCTTCTAGCAAAACACAGTCGTTAGAAAGTGATTGATACAAATAGACTGGGTAGATTAATCTCGAAGGCACGGCATAACCATTGGATCAGTTATACATTCAGATAAGTTTTTCCCAGTTTTGAGTTCAAAAAAGTTTTCCTTTTCTTTTTGTCATTCGCGGTCAGCATTCTTTATTTCATTTTTATCTATCATTTTTCTCTCTTTTTAAAGATTTTAATGTCTATGTCGAAAATCAATTTTTTCAAAGCTTACTACCAAGTCTCCCAAAGCGGTACAATGAAGATGAATAGGCGTGGAACAAGGCAATAAGACAAAAGTCGTTCCGATATTAAGATTGGAACGACATGTTGATTGGAAGGTTCACAGGAATTACGGAGTAGGATGGACACATACTACACATCTGGAAGATAGTTTCTCACAACAAATCACCAACTAAGAGGGTCGGACCACACTGAAGTTTGGAATAAAAAGGAGAGATGAGAGATCCTGTTGGAAAGAGCACCATCCACCAGCAAGTATCAACGTCGTCCCCAAAGTTCGAGGAAGGCAAATCAGCTAAAAGAGAAAAGGAAAATTGTCCTATGCAAGAGCGGCATGACCACTCACGGTGTTTTGAAACTAACAATTTTTCTTTGATTTAAAGCAGGAAAAGAGGGTTTGTCGGCGGAAAAGCATGCCACGTAGAAGGTTATCAAACTGGGGCAGAAAATTTTCTCCTGTTGCGAAAATTTTCTTGAAAGAAAATACCCAGTGGATAAGGATAGAAAGCAACACAAGATTTTAGGAAATACCAATTTCGAGCATAATAGTTTTGAAAGAGGCCAGACAACACGAGGAAGTGATCTTTGAGCCTAGTATCATCCCCAGCAGTTCTTGGAGAAATGAAACACTGACTTCGAGATTCCCCCAGCAACATTATATCCCATAAGTTTTTCAAGGAAGCAAAAGCATGAGTCCCGAAGGAGGTTTGGAAAGAGGAAAAAGGAAAAGGGATTCCCCGCCAGGGTAATCCTCAGTTAATTACATTTCAATCTTCAGCGAGCCCGAGAGAGAATAAAGGTTGAAGGTAGTAGAAAAAGAGGAAATAAAGAAGACTTCCCCAGTAGCATTATCCCCAGCAGTTAAGTAAACAATTCCAAAGATATCCCCAACAATCAAGGGAAAATAACACGACCCAGGAGGAAAGCGATCCCGAAACAAGGCAATTCAGAAGAAAGGGTGATCCAAGAGACGATGCAGGAAGAAGAAATGGTACAGGAAGCAAATGAAGGCGATATAGATGAGATGGAGTCAGTGAGTTGAAGTTAAAGTCAGGGAGCCCGCCTGAAGAATGGAGTGGCGATTTAGTTTTGAGTTGCAGTTAAAGTCAGGGAGCCCGCCTGAGGAATGGAGTGGCGATTTAATTTTGAAGTTGTAGTTGAAGTCAGGGAGCCCGCCTGAAGAATGGAGTGGTGATTTAATTTTGAAGTTGCAGTTGAAGTCAGGGAGCCCCCCTAAAGAATGGAGTGGCGATTTAACAAAATTTGTAGTTGAAGTCAGGGAGCCCGCCTGAAGAATGGAGTGGCAATTTAGTTTTGAGTTGCAGTTAAAGTCAGGGAGCCCGCCTGAAGAATGGAGTGGCGATTTAATTTTGAAGTTGTAGTTGAAGTCAGGGAGCTCGCCTGAAGAATGGAGTGGCGATTTATTTTGAAGTTATAGTTAAAGTCAGGGAGCCCGCCAGAAGAATGGAGTGGCGATTTAGTTTTGAGTTGTAGTTGAAGTCAGGGAGCCCGCCTGAAGAATGGAGTGACGATTTAGTTTTGAAATTATAATTAAAGTCAGGGAGCCCGCCTGAAGAACGGAGTGGCGAGTTGTTATTTTTGAAGTTGTTGTTGAAATCAGGTGCCCGCCTGAAGAATGGAATGTCGATTTATGATTAGAGTTTGTCGATAAAGTTAGAAACCCGCCAGAAAAGCAAAACGGCGTCTCAATTTCTAAGATTTGATAAGGATAATGAAGAATCGAAAAGTGACAGAGTGTAACGGAAATCCCCAGCATGAATCCAAGTTCATAATCGGAAGGAATGCAACAAGGGTCAGAAAGATAGATTCAGACTTCGAAGGAGAATAGTTCGAAGATCACAAGGAACGGACCAATGGTCGGAGTTCGGCAATCAAGATAGGCCGAAAAAACAATTGTCAGAAGAGAAGAAGCATGTGAAGAAACATCAGAGCCAGCAGGATGGCAATGAACATGACAAGATCAAGCTGAAAAGATAGATAAGAATTTGCAATACTGTAACTTAGTCTAGCTTCTTATTTTTCGTTTAGCACGATGTAATAAGGGGATCAGTTAAGTAGTGGCATCAGCAGCAACAACAGTAACAGCAAGATTACAGCAGTCATGGTAGTCCCAGCTACCAAAATTTCCCGAACTACATTGATCTGATTCATGTTTAGCCCAGGATATGTAGGAGGCCTCCCGAAGCAAAGGCTCGGTCAAGATCTTTTCAAAATGCTTCATACGGAGTGCTCAAAACAGGCAAAAATCGCTCGTATTTGCTCATTATCTTTGCACGAAAACTCTTCGAGTTTACACGCAAAGAGGGGCAGCTGTGAGCACGTGATTTTTTCCCTACGTAAGAATTACTCCCAAAATATTGAAAATAAAATAGTTTTGTGTTGAGCGTAATCTTTGTGATTTTGTGTGTTGTCTTTCTCTTATTATTCGCATTTTTGTATGCGCATTTCTATTTATTTAAATTAATATGAAATAAAAAAAATATATATTTGCATTTTTATATAAATTCATTATTGCAATTGATAGTAATTAAGTTGTTTTACGAAAATCAAAAAATAACAAAAATATGTATTTTTGGCATTTCTAGCATTTAAGTCCTAGTCTGTGTGATTTATATTTAATAAATATTTAATTATGTGCGTTAATCGTTAGTGTAACCTAATTAGTTTTTTATATATATATATATGTAAGTTAATTTGACTTTTGTAGTGTAATCTAGGATTTTATTTTAATAAATTAGGAATTTAAAAAAGAAGAGGAAAATTGAAAATAATGAAAAGAATGAGAAAACAAATCGGATTTGGGCCAAAAACAACCCCAGGCCCAAACATTTTCGGACCAAACCCGTCCAGCCCTAACCCAAAAGACCCGCCCCATTACCCCCTTTGATCTAAGCCGTTGGATCTCTTAAATCCAACGGTCAGAATTAAACCTTCAATTTAATTATACCAAAACCCCCCAAACCCTAATTCACCTTCATTTTTCGTTCCCATTTCTTCATGGACGAACCGCCGCCCCCGTCGCCACCGTCCGCCGCCTGCCGGAAATCGCCTCACGGCGGTTCCGGTAGGCCAAACCTTCCCATTTTAACACCGTAGAACCTCCCAAGCCCCCTCAACACGAATCTGGCAACCATTAGTCTCAAATCATTCCCAAACGTTTCGAATATTAGATCGAAACTCGCCGGAATTCAAAAATTTATCCCAAACCACCCCAAATTGATACCACACCCTTACCTCACCTCCCTAACCACCACACCACCATTAATCCGGTTCGAATCTAGCCAAAAATTGTCAAGCCCCAAATCGAGCCTCAAGAACCCTAGAACTCAAGAACTAGGGATTTTGTCCGAGTTTAAAAGTAATTGAAGTCAATAGACTTTAATTGAAACGTTTTCATTTGAAAACATTTCAATTAAAGTCCGTTTACTTCAAAAAATGCAAACTCAAGTCCATTGGGGTCGGGACTCGTTCGATTTTGATTTCTCTTTGAGGTAATTTTCCTTTTTCTGTTTATTTCAATTTGTTTTTGTATTTGTTTAGTTTTAGCTGATTGAATTATTCTTGATTGTTGTTGGCCGTCCCTGTTTCATCCTTTCTTTCTCGAAGACCTTTTGTTTGGTCAATACTAATTCTGTGTTGTTTGTTTGATCGCGAATGTTGTCAAATACGTGTTCGCGTCGATTAGCGTCGTCGAACAATTCGCTTTTGTAACGACCCGGCCCGTCGTTACGGGAATTATCACCCCGTTACCTTGCATTTACATATATTATGCTTTTAAAACAGTATTAGAGTATATCAAGTGAATTAGGAGTGATTTGGATTGAAAATGAAACAAATAGCATGTTTGAAGAAAGCTTGAATATGAAAAGTCAACCAAGAGTTGACTATTGAGTTAGAGTGCTCGGAACCGGATTCTGATGATTCGACTAGTTCCGGGGGATCATTTATGACTTAGGAGAACAATCGGAATTGAATTTGGAGGCCCGGTGTAGAAATAGGCTTGAATTGGCTAAGGTTGAATTTTGGCGAAATCCGAACGGTAGGTGAGATTTTGATCCGGGGGTTGGAATGGAATTCCGACAGTTGCAGTAGCTCCGTTAGGTGATTTTGGATGTGCCTGCAAAATTTCAGGTCATTCGGACGTCGTTTAGTCGGGTTTTTGATTGAATGCGTAATTCGGAAAGTTTTAAGGAATTTAGGCTTGAATCCGTGTGTAATTGGTGATTTTGATGTGTAGGATGGTGTTTTTATGATTGGAACAAGTTCATATCGTGTTTTGTAGTATGTTGGTGGTTTTCGTTGGGGTCCCGGGGGCCTCGGGTTGATTTTGGAGGTCCAAACGGACCATTTCTTGTATTTTTGAACTGCTGTAAATTGCAGATCACTGGGCATAAAATAAGCCTTCGCGTTCGCGAAGGAGGGTCCCGCGTTCGCGAAGGCCAGGTCAGTAAGGCATCGCGTTCGCGAGAGCAGTGACGCGTTCGCGTAGGTTGGGGCCAGTTGGTCATCGCGTTCGCGATGGGTGGGATCGCGTTCGCGCAAGAGGAAAAGGTAAGGCATCGCGGACGCGTGGCTTCACGTCGCGTTCGCGTAGAGTAAAAATCCGGAGCTGGGAAGTTGGCCTTCGCGGACGCGTGAAGGTGTGTCGCGTTCGCGAAGGGTATTTTTGGGCAGAGCTTCGCGGACGCGTGATAGGCGTCGCGAACGCGTAGAGCAAATTTCTCTGGCAGTGAGTTTAATTACAGAACCGAACCAGTCGCGGGTTTAATACCCAAAACCTCCATTTTTGAGTTCCAAGAGAAGAAATTGACGGGAGATTGCTTGGAAATCATCGGGGTTTCGTTGGAGGTAAGTTTTGTGGCTTAATTACATCATTTTAACATGAAATCCTTGGTTAATTCTCTGTAAATGGGAGATTAGATGTGGGTTTTAACACTAGGCCTAAATTGTAGAAAAACAAGGATTTGAGTGGGCAAATGGAGTCCGATTTTGGTAAAATTGATATGCTTAGACTCGTATTGAGATGAGGGTTCCAGAAATGTGAATTTCGTAAATTTTCGGAATGTGGGCCCGGGGCTCGGGTTTTGACAACTTTGGGAATTTTGATGTAAATTGAGTTGTATTGATTGGGTGTCGTCCCATTGGCCTAAATTGTTGTATTTCTACTGTATTTGATCAGATTCTCTACGTGCGGAGCTTGATTCTCGTGGCAAGGGCATTGCGGAATAGTCGTCGCGCTGTATTGAGGTGAGTAATATATGTGGGTGATGACCAGCGGGTTCGAAACCCCGGTATACCACTTTGTGACGCTGTATAGCGGCGAGACACGCACAGTCTTGAGAGTGCGGGGTCGATCATGAACTGGAGACTATATATTAGTCCGACCTGTTGATACTGTATTATTGGCTATTCTAGAGCCATCGAACCTCCTTCTCGGATGGTTGCATATATATATATTGTGATAATGGCCACTCTTGAGCCGTTGAACCCCATTCTTGGGCGGTTGAGTATACATGTGGGCCGTGAGCCAGTTATTGGATCCGCGAGGATCGTTATCATTGTCTTATCACATAGACATGCTAGTTTACTACTAGTCAGTGAACTATTTTTGTTATTATGCAAATTCAATCTCTGGAACTTGATATTCATTGTTTTCAAGCTGAAAAATGATAAAGAGTTTTCAAAAACTACTTTTGAGCTGCGAGTCCTATCTGCATATTAGTGACTAGTAGTGGATCAGGTTGCACGCGTGCCAAGATATATGTTGGATCAGACTGCACGCCATAGTGATATCTCTAGAAGATGTGCTTGGGCTGTAGAAGCCTCTCCGACCCACAATGAGCACAGGTACCCAAAATTGGAGTCAAGCTACGCCGTAGTGATCATATCATGCATTGCATTGCATTTAGCTACATACGCTAGTTGTTATGCTATTCTTTGCTGATTCTGAGACCTATACTATTGAAAGTGGTAGAAGAAGGTTATTATATAGCTTTGCTTAGTGGAATATTGGGTATTCTTATCTTTACTATCTTTATCCGTATTTATTACCACTGAGTTGGAAGTACTCACACTACTCCCTGCACCTTGTATGCAGATCCAGGTATATCGCAGTAGGGCTGAATCCCCATCTGCTCAAAGAGAGCTTATTCGGACTGTCGAGGTAGCTGCTAGCATCCGCAGGACCTGACACTTCCTTCTATATTTTATCTTTTAGACATTTTCCGCATTGATAGATTCAGTTGTATTCAGTTTCACTATTGTACTCTTGGTAGAGGCTCATGGCTTATGACTCTATATCTGTGGGAGATAGTTTGTTGTGCTGGGTTATTTTGCAATTCATGCTAAAGTACCGTACTTCTTTTATTGTTAAATATTGCTTTTAAAGTAAATTGGGAGATGATAGGTCGGTGTTGTGCGAGATTGGTCAGGATGGCCTAGCAATGTGCTGGGCGCCATCACGATCGGGTTTTGGGGTCGTGCCAAGTTGGTATCAGAGCCTAGGTTTACTAGGCCTCATAAGTCTTGATCCGGGTAGTAGTGTCTCGTAGATCGGCATGGAGACGTCTGTATTTAACCTCGGGAGGCTGTAGACCATTTAGGAAACACTTCACATTTCTTGAACTATGTCGTGCGGTTTTGTTGTTCCGATAACTGAACTTCTGTATTCTATTCTATCGCAGATGGTGAGGACTCGTGCTATAGGACAAGATGGACGACCACCATTGTCACCAGCTAGAGGCTGTGGTCGAGGCCGTGGTAGCGTGGCAGGGGCAGTGTCAATAGACCCACTTGTTTCCCCTATCCAAGATCAACCCCTAGTGGTTGAGGCTCCAGCAGTACCCGTTCAGGCACCGACAATGCCTATTGTTATTCCTGGACTTCATGAAACATTGGCCCAGATATTATTTGTTTGTACTGGGTTAGCTCAGGTAGTTTCAGCTACTACTACATCAACAACATCTCAGACCGAGGGTGGTCATTAAACCCCCGCAGCTCGCACACCAGAGCAGGTTCTACAGGGACTTCAGACGATAGAGGCAGTCCCAACTCAGGCAGTTGCACCGGTTATTCTAGTTGCACCAGTTGTACCAGCCCCAGAGTATGTGGTATCGGTGATGCCTGACAACGAGAAGCGTCGATTGGAGAGATTTGGCAGACTTCAGCCGCCTTCATTAAGTGGTACTGAGGGCGAGGATGCCCAGGGATTCTTAGACAAGTGTCAGAGGACGTTTTATACAGCAGGGATTCTTGAGTCTAGTGGTGTTTCTTTTACTACATTTCAGTTTTCAGGTCTAGCATTCATTTGGTGGGAGGAGTTTGAGAGCGTAGGCCTGTAGGGGCAGCACCCCTTACTTGGCAGCAGTTTTCCACTCTCTTTTTAGAGAAGTATGTGCCACAGTCCCGTCGAGAGGAGCTATGTCGCCAGTTCGAGTGGTTGGTTCAGGGCGACATGTCTGTGACCCGGTATGAGCTCAGATTCACACAGTTGGCTAGGCATGCCACATGGATGATCCCTAATGATAGGGAGAGGATCAGGAGGTTCATTGATGGCCTCAACTACTCTATCCGTATTCTTATGACCAGAGAGAGAGTTTTGTCATCATCTTTCGAGCAGGTTGTGGATATGGCACGCTCCATTGAGGTGGATCGTCGCCGAGAGAGGGAGGAGTGGGAGGCCAAGAGGCCTCATGGTTTTGGCAGTTTAGGTGGTGCTCCATCTAGAGGGCATTTCCAGCAGGGCAGAGGTCGCTCATCTAGACCTTGTCATTCAGGCCGCGCTGAGCAGCGCGGAGGTTCTTATGGTCTTGGTCGACAGGGATTTCAGCAGGGTCAGTGTTAACTTAGTGCCCTCCCAGCCCAGAGTGCATCACCTACTTCTTCAGCCCAGGGTTCTTCTGCTGCGAGGGGTTCCCTTCAGTCCCCTTCTCCAGTACCAGGTGCTTGTTATGAGTGTGGTGAGTTTGGCCACATGCGGAGGCAGTTCCCTCGACTCCGCAGGGACAAGGCTTAGCAGAGGGATCAAGCATGATTCTATGCACTCCCTGATAGGCGTGATGCAGTTGCCTCTGATGCAGTGATTACATGTATCATTTATGTCTGTCATAGAGATGCCTCTGTTCTATTTGATCCATGGTCCACATATTCTTACGTGTCCTCTTATTTTGCACATCATTTGGGTGCGACTCAGGGTAGTCTTGATTTTCCTGTTCATGTATCCACCCCCGTGGGTGATACGATTATTGTGGATCATGTCTACAGATCCTGTGTTATATCTATTGGGGGTCTGGAGACCCAGGCAAGCCTGTTATTATTGGGAATGGTGGACTTTGATGTCATATTGGGTATGGACTGGTTGTCTCCGTACCATGCTATATTTGACTGTCATGCTAAGATAGTTACGTTGGCCATTCCTAGTGTTTCTCAGATTGAGTGGCGGGGTTCGACTGATTTCATCCCTAGCCGTGTCATTTCGTTCTTAAAGGCTCAGAAGATGGTTGAAAAAGGGTGTTTGTCGTACTTAGCTTTTGTGAGAGATGTGGGAGCTGAGTGTCCCTCAGACCTGTTGGGCATGCCGCCGGACAGGGATATTGATTTTGGCATTGACTTGGTGCCGGGCACTCAGCCCATATCCATTCTTCCTTATCGGATGGCACCAGCTGAGTTGAAAGAACTGAAAGAGTAGTTTCATGAGCTTCTGGATAAGGATTTCATCCGCCGTAGTGTGTCCCCGTGGGGTACGCCGGTGTTATTTGTTAAAAAGAAAGATGCTTCCATGCGAATGTGTATTGATTATAGGCAATTGAACAAAGTAACAGTGAAGAACAAGTACCCTCTACCGCGCATTGATGATTTGTTTGATCAGTTACAGGGTGCGAGGTTGTTTTCTAAGATTGATCTTCGTTTAGGCTATCATCAGCTAAAGATCAGGGACTCGAATATTATGAAGACTACATTCAGGACCGGATATGGTCACTATGAGTTCACTTGTGATGTCTTTTGGTGACCAACGCTTAGTGACATTTATGCATCGATGAACGAGTGTATTGAGACGTATCTTGATTCATTTGTGATCGTATTCATTGATGACATACTTGTCTACTCGCGTAGCCAGGAGGAGCATGCTCGGCACTTGAGTATTGTATTGCAGAGATTGAGAGAGGAGAGGCTGTATGCCAAGTTCTCCAAATGTGAGTTCTGGCTGAGTCCGTGGCATTCTTAGGACACGTGGTGTCTAGTGATGGTATTGAGTAGATCAGAGAAAGATCGAAGCGGTCGCGAGTTGGCTGAACAAGCCTCGATTCTCGAGATCCGTAAGCTTTCGGGATTGGCGAGGTATTATCGTCGATTCGTTGAGGGATTTCATTTATTGCTTCACCGCTGACTAGATTGACTCGAAAGGGTGTTCCTGTGTGGTCGAGGAGTGCGAGGAGACTTTGAAGCTCGAAGCAACGTCGACCACGGCACAGATCTTGATTCTACAAGCGAGCTGAGTTCATATCTGTATATTGTGATGCCTCGAGAGTGGGCATTGGTTGTGTGTTGATGCGAGGAAGGTAGAGTCATTGCTTATGCTTCAAGTCGATTCAACGAGAAAAACTACCCTGTTCATGATTTGGAGTTAGTTGCTATTGTTCATACCTTGAAGATTTGGAGGCATTATCTATATGGTGTATCTTGTGATGTATATACAGACCACCGCAGCCTCCAGCATTTGTTTAAGCAGAAAGATCTAAATTTGAGGCAGTGGAGATGGCTTGAATTGCTTAAAGACTATGATATTACTATCTTGTATCATCCCGGGAAAGCCAATGTAGTGGCTGATGCATTGAGCCGGAAGGCGGTCAGTATGGGTAGCTTGGCATATATTCCAGCTGAGGAGAGATCATTTGCTTATGATGTTCAGGCGCTAGCCAATCAGATAGTGAGGTTAGACATTTTAGAGCCCAGCAGGGTGTTGGCTTGTGTTGTATCTCGGTCTTCTTTATATGGTCGTATTCGTGAGTGTCAGTATGATGATCCACACTTGGTTGTCCTTAAGGACAGAGTTCGACATGATGATGCTAGGGATGTCACTATTGATAGTGATGGTGTATTGAGGATGCATGGCCGGATATGTGTGCCCAATGTTGATGGCCTTCGTGAGTTGATATTAGAGGAGACCCATAGCTCGCGGTATTCTATCGATCCAGGAGCCGCGAAGATGTACCAAGACTTGAAACAACACTATTGGTGGAGGAAGATGAAGATGGACATTGTTAGACATGTAGCACGATACCTCAACTGTCAACAGGTTAAGTATGAGCATCAGAGGCCCAGTGGCATATTTCAGCGCATTGATATTCCTGAATGGAAGTGCGAAAGGATCACTATGGACTTTGTTAATGGACTCCCTCAGACAGTGAGGAAGTTTGATTCTGTTTAAGTGATTGTGGATAGGCTGACCAAGTCAGCTCATTTCATTCATGTGTGTACTACGTACTCCTCGGAGCGGTTAGCTGAGATATTCATTCGGGAGATCGTTAGATTGCATGGAGTTCTATTTTCTATTATATCAGACAGAGGTACCCAGTTCACATCTCAGTTCTGGAGGACATTTCAGCGAGAGTTGGGATCACAGGTAGAGTTGAGCACAGCATTTCATCCACAGACGGATGGGCAGTCTGAGCGTACTATTCAGATATTGGAGGACATGTTGCGTGCTTGTGTCATTGATTTTGGTGGTTCATGGGCTGATTATTTGCCTTTAGCGGAGTTTGCTTATAATAATAGCTATCAGTCCAGCATTCAGATGGCGCCGTATGAAGCTTTATATGGGAGGCGGTGTAGGTCTCCAGTTGGTTGGTTCGAGCCCGGCGAGGCTAGGTTGTTAGGGACAGAGTTAGTCCAAGATGCTTTAGATAAGGTGAAGGTGATTCAGGAGAGACTTCGCACAGCTCAGTCGCGTCAGAAGAGTTATGCAGACCGAAAGGTCCGAGATGTGTCTTATTCGGTAGGTGAGAAGGTGTTGCTGAAAGTTTCGCCTATGAAGGGTGTTATGAGGTTTGGAAAGAAAGGGAAGTTGAGCCCAAGGTTTATTGGACCTTTTGAGGTTCTTAGGAAAGTTGGGGAGGTGGCCTATATGCTTGCTTTGCCACCCAGTTTGTCGGGAGTTCACCGGTGTTCCATGTATCTATGCTCCGGAAGTATGTCGGAGACCCGTCTCATGTGTTGGACTTCAGCACGATACGGCTAGATGAGGATTTGACTTATGATGTGGAACGGTAGCCATTTTGGATCGAGCGGGTTGAATAGTCGAGATCTAAGGATATAACACGATGAAAGTGCGGTGGAGAGGTACGTCTGTGGAGAAGCAACTTGGGAAGCGAGCGAGAAATGCGGAGCGAGATATCACACTTATTTGATGCTCCAGGTATGTTTCTTAACTCGCTCGCGGACGAGCGTTTGTTTAAGTTGAGGAGAATGTAACGACCGGACTCGTCGTTATGGGAATTACCACCCGATTACCTTGCATTTACATATATTATGCTTTTAAATCGAGTATTAGAGTATATCGGGTGAATTAGGAGTGATTTGGATTGAAAATGAAACAAATAGCATGTTTGAAGAAAGCTTGAATATGAAAAGTCAACCAGGAGTTGACTATTGAGTTAGAGTGCTCAGAATCGGATTCTGATGATTCGACTAGTTCCGGGGGATCATTTATGACTTAGGAGAACAATCGAATTGAATTTGGAGGCCGGTGTAGAAATAAGCTTGAATTAGCTAAGGTTGAATTTTGGCGAAATCGAACGATAGGTGAGATTTTGATCCGAGGATCGAAATGGAATTCGACAGTTTCGATAACTTCGTTAGGTGATTTTGGATATGCTGCAAAATTTCAGGTCATTAGGACGTCGTTTGGTCGAGTTTTTGATTGAATGTGTAATTTGGAATGTTTTAAGAAATTTAGGCTTGAATCCGTGTGTAATTGGTGATTTTGATGTGTAGGATGGTGTTTTTATGATTGGAACAAGTTAGTATACGTGTTTTGGGGTATGTTGGTGGTTTTCGTTGAGGTCCGAGGGCCTCAGGATGAATCCGGACCATCGATCGGCATTGGAAGCAAGAAGTGATCTGCTGTAAATTGCAGGTTGGTGCAACAGGCATTAAGCCTTCGCGTTCGCGTGGCCCAGGTCGTGTTCGCGAAGGCAGAGCTGCTAAGGCATCGCGTTCGCGGTCAGGCTGCCGCGTTCGCGTAGGCAAGGTTGGCGAAGCTTCGCGTTCGCGTCCCAGGAGGTCGCGTTCGCGTAGGAGAAAGATGGAGACCATCGCGATCGCGTGAGGGGTAGACGCGTTCGCGTAGAAGGATTTTGGGCGACTGGGATGTTTGTTCATCGCGAACGCGTGGGAATTGTCGCGTTCGCGTAGAGTAACTGGAAGCCAAGCATCGCGAACGCGTGGAGACCATCGCGAACGCGTAGTGCAAATTGCTCTGGCGGTGAGTTTAATTACAGAACATTTCACATACGGGTTTCATTCATGAACCCTCCATTTTTGAGTTCCAAGAGAAGAAATTGACGGGAGATTTCTGGGAAATCATCGGGGTTTCGTCGGAGGTAAGTTTTGTGGCTTAATTACATCATTTTAACATGAAATCCTTGGTTAATTCTCTGTAAATGGGAGATTAGATGTGGGTTTTAACCCCAGGCCTAAATTGTAGAAAAACAAGGATTTGAGTGGGCAAATGGAGTCCGATTTTGGTAAAATTGATATGCTTAGACTCGTATTGAGACGAGGGTTCCGAATATGTGACTTTCGTAAATTTTCGGAATGTGGGCCCGGGGCTCAGGTTTTGACAACTTTAGGAATTTTGATGTAAATTGAGTTGTATTGATTGGGTGTCGTCCCATTGGCCTAAATTGTTGTATTTCTCCTGTATTGATGAGATTCTACACGTGCGGAGCTTGATTCTAGTAGCAAGGGCATTGCGGAATAGTCGTCATGTTGTATTGAGGTGAGTAATATATGTAGGTGATGACAGTGAGTTGAAACCGGTATACCACTTTGTTATGTTGTATAGCGGCGAGACACTACTCTCTTGTGAGTGCGGGGTCGATCATGAATTGGAAACTATATATTAGTCCAACTTGTTGATACTGTATTATTGGCTATTCTAGAGCCGTCGAACCTCCTTATCGGATGGTTGCATATATATATATATTGTGATAATAGCCACTCTTGAGCCGAGGCCCCCTTCTTGAGCGGTTGATTATACATGTGGGCGTGAGCCGATTATTGGATCCGTGAGGATCATTATCATTGTCTTATCACATAGACATGCTAGTTTACTACTAGTCAGTGAACTATTTTTGTTATTATGCAAATTCAATCTACGGAACTTGATATTCTTGTTTTCAAGCTGAAAAATGATAAAGAGTTTTCAAAAACTACTTTTGAACTTGTGATATCTGCATATTAGTCGACTAGTAGTGGATCAGGTTGCGCGCGATGGCGAGATATATGTTGGATCAGGCTGCACGCTGTCAGTGATATCTCTATGAGATATGCTTGGATGCTATAGAGCCCTAAGATCTGAACTACGATGAAACAGGTACCAAAATTGGAGTAGATTCTGCTATAGCGTGATCATATCATGCATTGCATTGCATTTAGCTACATCTACTGGCCTGTTATGCTATTTATTGGTATTTGTTGGAACAGATACAGTGAAGATTGATTCTATGGCAGGTAGGTGATTATAGCTTTACATAGTCTTTATTGCGGATTTCTTATCTGTGTTGTCTTACCACTGTTTATTACCACTGAGTGCTGGCATTACTCATTTTACTCACTGCACTGTGTGCGAGATCCAATACCTCTCAGTGATGATCGATGGTATGTGACGTGACGTTTGTGGATATTGAAGTAGCTGCGAGTCATGAGGACAGATATTCCTTCTCTTGTCTTTTGATTTTGTATTGACATTTCTTTCGCACTTGGTATCTTGTAAACCTTTATACACTCATGTTCAGTAGAGGCTCATGACTCTTGACCCTTGATCTATGGGAGTTGATGTATTATGGGACTTGGTTTCCCGTTTTCGTTATTAGTATCGCTATTGTTTCATATTTTGAAATGCTTAAATGGGTTAAAGAGAGCTTCTAGCTCCTTTGATTGTTGATGATTGGTCAGGCTGGCCTAGCAGTATGTTGGGCGCCATCACAACCGGGTTTGGGGTCGTGACAAGTTGGTATCGAAGCCTAGGTTTACTAGGCCTCATGAGTCTTGCGTTGGTTAGAAGAGTCTTGTGGATCGGTACGGGGACGCCTGTACTTATCCTCGGGATGCTCCAAACCTTTAGGAAACACTTCACTTTTCTTGAACTCTGTCGTGCGACCTTGTTATTCTGAGAACTGAACTTCTATATTCTATTCCCTGGCAGATGGAGAGAATGCGAGCATCAGGACGAGGTGGACGACCTTCATTGCCACCTGCTAGAGGACGTGGGCACGGTCGTGCTAGAGGTAGAGGTAGGGCAGCTGAGGCAGTGCCAGCTGACCCACCCGTTGTACCTGTTCAGGAGCAGCCCCCAGTGGTTGATGCTCCAGCAGCCCCAGTTCAGGCCCAAACTATATCTATTGCTATTCCTGGACTTCAGGAGACTCTTGCTCAGATATTATCGGTGTGTTCCGGTTTGGCTCAGGTAGTATCAGCTACCGCTACTGAAGCGACATCTCAGACAGGGGGTGATCAGCAGACCCCTGCAGCTCACACATCTGAGCAAGTTGTTCAGGGACTTCAGATGCCAGAGGCGGTCAACGCTCAAGTGGTTACACAGGTTATTCCTCAGTTGCACAGCTCGACTCAAAGCATATGGTTGAGTTATGCCGAGGCAACGACGTCGTCTTGAAAGTTTAGTGAACTTAACCACCATTTCGATGGCGTTGAGGCGAGATACCGGAGTTTCTTGGATAAATGTCGAGAAGATCTGCGTACTGGTGGTATTCTTGAGTCCAGCTGAGTTTCATTTACTACCTTCCAGTTCATTGGCCCCGCATTCGATTGGTGGGAAGAGTTTGAGAGGCGTAGGCTTGCAGGAGCAGCACCTCTCATGGCAGCAGTTCTCTACTCTCTTTCTAGAAAAATATGTACCTCGATCTCGTCGCGAGGAGCTACGTCGCCAGTTCCAGTGGTTGATTCAGCGACATGTCAGTGACACAGTATGAGCTGAGATATACCGAGTTGGCTAGGCATGCCACGTGGATGATCCTTAATGATAGGGAGAGGATCAAGGAGGTTCATTGATGGCCTCGACTACTCTATCCGTATTCTTATGACCAGTGACCGAGTACTATCATCATCGTTTGAGCAGAGGTGGCTGATATGGCACGCTCCGTTGAGCGGATCGTCGGCGAGAGAAGAGCGAGAGGCGAAGGCCTCGTGGTTACGGCGATTTCGATGGTGCTCCATCAGAAGGCATTCCCGAGCGAGCGGTCGCTCGTCTGAACGCTACCATTCGAGCCGCCCGAGCGAGCGGAGGTTCTTATGGTCGTGGTCGACGAGGATTTCGACGAGGTCGAGTCGTCGCTGGTTCTTCTGCGGCAAGGGGTTCCCTTCAGTCCGGTGCTTGTTATGAGTGTGGTGAGTTTGGCCACATGAGGAGGCAGTGCCCTCGACTTCGTAGGGACAGGGCTCAGCAGAGGGATCAGCCCTCCTCTTCAGCACCATCTCAGGCTAGTAGAGGTGGAGGTCAATCTTCTCGTGGTCGCCCCAGAGGCGAGGAGAGATCCAGTGGAGGTCAGGCACGATTCTATGCACTCCCTGACAGGCGTGATGCAGTTGCCTCCGATGTCGTAATTACAGGTATCATTTCTGTCTGTCACAGAGATGCCTCTGTTCTATTTGATCCAGGGTCCACATATTCATACGTGTCCTCTTAATTTGCACATTATTTGGATGCAACTCATGGTAGTCTTGATTTACCTGTTCATGTATCCACCCCCGTGGGTGATACAATTGTTGTGGATCATGTCTATAGATCTTGTGTTATTTCCATTGGGGGTCTAGAGACCCAGACGGATCTGTTATTGTTGGGGATGGTGGACTTTGATGTGATATTGGGTATGGACTGGTTGTCTCCGTACCATGCTATATTGGACTGTCATGCTAAGACAGTTACGTTGGCTATTCCTGGTATTTCTCAGATTGAGTGGCGGGGTTCGACTGATTTCGTCCCTAGACGTGTCATTTCGTTCTTGAAGGCTCAGAAAATGGTTGAAAAGGGGTGTTTGTTGTACTTAGCATTTGTGAGAGATATGGGAGCTGAGTCTCCTAGCATTGATTCTGTACCTGTTGTGAGGGATTTTCTAGATGTATTTCCCTCAGACCTACCTGACATGCTGCCGGACAAGGATATTGATTTTAGCATTGACTTGGTGCCGGGCACTCAGCCCATTTCCATTCCTCCTTATCGGATGGCACCAGCTGAGTTGAAGGAATTGATAGGAGCAGCTCCAGGAACTCCTAGATAAGGGGTTTATTCGGCCGAGTGTGTCGCCGTGGGGTGCACCGGTTCTGTTTGTTAAGAAGAAGGACGGATCTATGAGGATGTGTATTGACTATAGGCAGCTAAACAAAGTAACAGTGAAGAATAAGTATCCTCTGCCTCGTATTGATGATTTGTTTGATCAGCTCCAGGGAGCTAGGGTGTTCTCGAAGATTGAGCTTCATTCAGGCTACCATCAGCTGAAGATTAGAGAGTCCGACATTATAAAGACTGCATTCAGGCCCAGATATGGTCACTATGAGTTCCTTGTGATGTCTTTTGGGCTGACCAAAGCCCCAGCAGCCTTTATACATCTGATGAACAGTGTGTTCAGGCCCTACCTTGATTCATTTGTGATCGTATTCATTGATGACATCTTAGTCTACTCTCGTAGCTAGGAGGAGCATGCTCGACACTTGAGCATTGTATTGCAGAGATTAAGAGAGGAGAAGTTGTATGCCAAGTTCTCCAAATGTGAGTTCTGGCTTGAGTCTGTGGCATTCTTAGGACACGTGGTGTCCCATGATGGTATTCAGGTAGATCCGAGGAAGGTCGAGGCAGTGCAGAGTTGGCCCTAACCGACCTCAATTACTGAGATCCGTAGCTTTCTGGGATTGGCAGGGTATTATCACCGATTCGTTCAGGGATTCTCTTCTATTGCTTCACCCTTGATTAGATTGACTCATAAGGGTGTTCCTTTCATATGGTCCGAGGAGTGCGAGGAGAGCTTTCAGAAGCTCAAGACAGCACTAACCACAGCACCAGTTTTGATTCTTCCGTCAGCTTCAGATCCTTATACTGTGTATTGTGATGCCTCAGGAGTTGGAATTGGTTATGTGTTGATGCAGGAGGGTAGGGTCATTGCTTATGCTTCTCGTCGGTTGAAGCCCCATGAGAAGAACTACCCTGTTCATGATTTAGAGTTAGCTGCTATAGTTCGTACCTTGAAGATTTGGAGGCATTATCTATATGGTGTATCTTGTGATGTATATACTGACCACCGCAGCCTTCAGCATTTATTTAAGCAGAAAGATCTAAATTTGAGGCAGCGGAGATGGCTTGGGTTGCTTAAAGACTATGATATTACTATCTTGTATCATCACAGGAAAAGCCAATGTAGTGAGTGATGCATTGAACGGAAGAGTTATTAGTATGAGCGAGTTTGGCGTATATTCCGGTTGAGGAGAGATCATTGCGGTTGATGTTCGGGCGTTAGCTAACCAGATGGTAAAGCTGGATATTTGAGCCCAATCGGGTGATGGCTTATGTAGTAGCTCGTTCTTGTTATATGATCGTATTCGAGAGCGCCGGTATGATGATCCACACTTACTTGTCCCTTAAGGACAGAGTTCGACATGATGATGCTAGGGATGTCACTATTGATAGTGATGGTGTGTTCCGGATGCAGGGCCGGATATGCGTGCCCAATGTTGACGGCCTTCGTGAATTGATATTGGAAGAAGCCCATAGCTCGCGGTATTCTATTCATCCAGGAGCCGCGAAGATGTACCAGGATTTGAAGCAGCATTACTGGTGGAGAAAGATGAAGAAAGATATTGTGAGTCATGTAGCACGGTGCCTAAACTGTCAGCAGGTCAAGTATAAGCATCAGAGGCCCGGAGATGTGTTCCAGTGTATTGATATTCCCGAGTTGAAGTGGGAAAGGATAACTATGGAGTTTGATAGTGGACTCCCTCGGACAGCGAGGAAATTTGATTCAGTTTGGGTGATTGTGGATAAGCTGACCAAGTCAACTCATTTTATTCTTGTGTGTACTACATACTCCTCGGAGCAGCTAGCAGAGATATTCATCCGTGAGATCATGAGATTTCATGCAGTTCCAGTCTCTATAATATCAGCCAGAGGTACTCAGTTTACTTCTGGATGTTCATTAAAAGATAATATGCCTCATTAAAACTTTCTTGGAAAAATCACATGGGAAAATATCCTAGTGAAGGAAAAAAAGTACATATTTAGTAATACGCATTGCTATGTGTCCCATTAAAAACCTTATAAGGAAAACCTCATGGAACAAAAACTTAGTAAGGAAAAAAAGTGCATTGCATATTTTACTCCTCCTGATGGAAACCTTATTTCAAATATTTGAGTCTCCGCATTCCAATCTTGTATACCATCTTCTCAAAAATTGAAGTTGGAAAAGATTTAGTAAATAAATTTGCTGGATTATCACTTGAACGGATTTGTTGCATATCAATGTCACCATTTTTCTAAAGGTCATGTGTATAATGTAATGACCTAACCGGTTGTTTTGAGCTCTAATGCATCGTTCATCAGTCTAAGGCTATGAGCAACTTCATTTTAGGTATATATACTTGTACGCATGGTCGGAATTGAATTCGGTAAGTTCATAGTGGAATTGAAAGGAAAATTCTCATTTTGAAAGCTTAAAGTTGAAGAAATGAACTAGGATTGGAATTTTGTGTAAATGGCCATGAAATTGGTATCCAAAGGTTCCAATATGTTCGTATGATTATTTCCGACTTGGGGGTATGCCCGGTCGGGTTTTGGATAACCCGGGAGGGTTTTGGCGCCTATTGTCGAAGTTAGCATTTTAGAAGAAATTGCATCAGTTTGACTTAAAGTGCATTTTAGTGTTATTGATGTCCGTTTAGGATTTCGAGACTCGGAGTAGCTCCATATGTTGATTCTAGAGTTGGGAGCGCGATCGGAAGTGAATTCAGATGTCTGTAGGTCATTTTGAAGCCGTTTGGCTAAAGATAGAAATTTGAAGGTTTTGGAGAAGTTGACCGAAAGTGGACTTTTTGATATTGGGGTCGGAATCCGATTTCAAAAGTTGTAGTAGGTCCTTTAATGTCAAACATGACTAATGTGTAAAATTTAAGGTCAATCAGACGTGATTTGATAGGTTTAAGCATCGAGAGTAGAAGTTGGAAGTTCTAAAGTTCATAAAGCTTGAATTGGAGGTTGATTCACGATTTTAGTATTATTTGTTGTAATTTGAGGCATCGATCAAGTCCGTAATGTATTTTTGGACTGGCTAGTATTATTAGTCGGGGTCTCGGGGGCCTCGGGTGTGTTTCGGGTTGTGTTGCGCTCTTATTTGATGTTTCAACGTCGTTTCTTTGGACATAAAGGGGTACCATATTAATCAAATGAGCTCCAAATTAAGTTTTTATTGAACCATTAGATCTTTATCGTAATTTCAGAGCCATAACAGAAAAGAATCATCGAATTTGGACATCGTATGAGGAAATTATGCTCGTTTTCGTGCCGAGAAAAGTACTGGTACTATCAAAATCGCAAAAGCGGAAATCTACCGTAGAAGCGGGAATTTTTCCGCAAAAGCGGAAATTTTTCCGCAAAAGCAAAAACTGTTGGAGGCAGAGAGATTTCTTTAAAAATCGGACTTGGCTCATTTTTCACTTCATTTCTTCTGTGGGAGCCGACTTTGGAGCAACTTTGGAGAGCCGTTTTCATCACCAAGCATGAGGTAAGTGATCTATTCTAGTTTTGAGTATATACATCAATTATGTATGGATTTTAGCATGAACATGGATAGAAATTTGAAGGTTAGAGGAAGACCTAGAAATATTTTGTTATTAGATTTTTACCACGAATTTGAGCATGGAATTATGAGAAAATTATATATTTGAGTTCCTAAGGTCATGGGTAAACTTTATCTTTGAATTTTTTTGAATTTTCGGGCACGTGGGCCCGAGGATGTTTTAGTCAACTTTTCGTTCGGGGTTGGAAATTGTTATAAATTGGATTATAATGAATACCTTAGCATATATTAATGGATTTACATAATTATTGGTTAGTTTTGGGAGTATTGTACGTAGGTTCAAGCCTTCGGAGAAATGTATAATGCCGGCTATGGGTCTTTGGAGTGAGATGAGTCTCTTTTCTAATTCTGTGAGGGGAAAATTACCCCATAGGTGAATAAAAATGATTATGCCTATTTGTGGGGGCTACGCACACACGAGGTGACGAGAGTCTGTGCGTAGTTACTATTATGCTATTGTTCGGGTAGTCTAGGACTCGAAAGCATGTCATACTTGGATTACTGTGAACTCATTTATAGTTTGAATTATTTAGATCACCTTAAATTGGTAAAGGAATTAAAAAAGAGATTTAATAGTAATTTTCCATAAATGTTAAAAAGAGAAAATTGTTTATTTGGAGGATTATCCTCGATGAGCTCTTAATTTCCTACTTGAGCATGTATTTTATGTGTGCCTGCATCATATAGATGATTCGCGAGCATGATATGTGTTTATTTATGGAATGGGCCGAACGCCTCGGTGAAAGTAGATGCATCCATGGTTCGTTCCACTCGACCCTCGGCAGTGCACATTTTACATTCCTGTTGGAGCGGGTCGTCGCCTCGGTGTAATTTGCACATGTTTATCTGTTATTTAATAGATGCAATAATGTGGAATTCGCCATATATGGCTTGATATAAATCGATAAAAATAATGAAAAATAGACATTGGAAGCCCTTGATTTATTGTTGAAGGTGTTTACCTATTTATTTGGTTTCACAGTTAGGACTTCTACATAAGTCCACGATTATTCACACTTAAAGAATATTGATAATTGACCTCTAGTGAGTGTCAAAGTTGGCCATCTCGTCTCTACTCCTTCGGGATTAGGCGGGATACTCACTGAGTACACGTTGATTACCTACTCATACTACACTTCTGTATATTTTTGTTGCACATGTACATATACACTTCTAGCAGCCTACTGGCGTAACATCATGGATAACTCAATTAGCGTGCCGTGCTAGCGTGCCCGCGCTAAGGCCGCACTACCAACACATGCCCAGCAAAGTTGTCATAATTTTCTGTATACACTTCCAAATGACGAATAATTTTTTGCGTTGGAAACTAGACTCAAAGGGTTTTAGTTTGATAGGTTCTGAGTCACACAACTCCTTATATAACGGGAGATATGATCGTTTAAAGTGAGGTCTTGTGAACACTCATTTACAATTTCGTCTATTATGAACTTTTCCAACTTCAAAAGCTCTCGTTAGCCATGCAAAATCACCCCGAGGTCCCCGGGACCTCAACCAAAAGTGAAAACCCATCCTAAAACATTATAGAAATGGTTCCAATCATAAAATACATCCAACAAAACAGAAATCACCAATTTCCAACTTATTCAAGCCTAAGAATTTTGAAACTTCTAACTTCCACATCTGATACCGAAACACGTCAGAACTAGTCCGAATGACCTCAAATTTTGCAGACAAGTCCACAATGTCATAACAAAGATATAATAACTTCGGAACTCCGTTTCGATCCCCGGATCAAAATTTCACATATCAACTGGAAATCGTTAAAATACTAACTTCGCCAATTCAAGCTTAATTCTACACCGGTCATCACAAAAATATTTCGGACACATTCTTAAGTCCCAAATCATCCCCCAGAGCTAGCCGAACCATTGGAATTCATATCTGATCCCTCTAACTCATCAGTCAATGCACGATTGACTTTTCCAACTTAAGCCTTCTTAAAAGAGACTAAGTGTCCCATTTCTTACCAAAATTATTCCAATTAAATTCTAACGCACCCAATACCGTTAATAAAATATAAGGAAGCAGTTAATAGGGGAACGGTGTGTAAATTCTAAAAACGACCGATCGGGTCGTTACACAATTTTTTTCTGTGTATTTTCATACTTAGAATACTTTCGAAATAGCAAGTTTATGCATATATAAGCATCCACAAAGGTTTTGGTATTTTTCAACATTTTTTTCAGGGATTTTTAAAACCAATTTATGACCTATTTTGCACTATAAAGTCCAACAATTATTCTCAAAACTTGTCATTTTGGTGAATAATTTATTTTATTCTCACATTTACACAAAATATAATTTACAGAATTTTTACATAATTTTACAAGCCCACTTGGTATTTTTAAATTAAACTGCATAAAATTACAATTTTACCCCATTTCTCGATTTAATAGCATTTGTAATAAAACAAAAATCATTCCAAATATTTTTAAATTAGTACTTATGCATTGTTCATTAACTCAGTAATTTTAATTTGATTTTTTAATATCATTTACTATTTTATAAAAATTAAAATTGGGAAAATTGGCTATTTAAATTATAGCCCTTTTAATTTCAATTTTGGCCCAATTCCAACCCCCAATCACGCTACCCAATTTTAAAAATTACCCACCCAAACCCAATTAAATAATCCCGACCCACGCACCCCTTAATCTTGACCGTTGATCATTTAGATCAACGATCGACGTTAACCCCTTCCTTTTTTAATCCAATAGCCCATTAACCCTCATCATTTATCTTCATTAGCCGCCTTTGTATCCCCTTCGTCTCTCAAACGCTCCCAAGCCCCTCTAAAACCCTAGCCCTCTCCGCCGGTCTCCGACCTTATTCCACCGAAAATCATGGCGTCTCAAGCCCTGTGTAATCTATATCTACCCCCACTCACCCTTATCCTCATTTTGCATGAAGATTCAAGGTCTAACCTTGAAGACCCCGACTGAGAAGCTTTCTGATTCAAGTTCTATGGCCATTTTCAGCTCATCTCCAGCGAGTCCTATCCATGTGAGTCCGTCTTCGACTCAAGAGCAGTCTGTTCCAGGCCTTTCTCGTTCTCTAGGGTTTTCTCTGAAACCCTAAGTCTCCGAGGTTTTTCTTCTTTGTTTCTCTTTTAGATCGAACCCTCATCCGCAAGTACTTAGGAAAGTTTTCGTCACTTTTGAAAATCTAACCCAACAACAAAATCATTGAGGCTGCCATTTTTTTTTGGGATTGGGATCGATCAGTTTTCCGTTTCGGGGATTTGGAAATGACCCCTTTACTAGAGGAGATAGGGGGCCTAGCTGGTATCCCTTGGGAGACTCCGGGTTTGCTTATGTCGGGGAACCGCACAGGTAGAGGCTTTCACAAGATGATGGGACTCAAGAAAAATACCGATCTTTCTTGCTTGAAGGACTCATACATACCCTTCAACTTCTTGTATGAGAGATATGGCCACAACAAGTCCTATCACAACTACATGGACGAATTCGCTCTCACTTCTTTGGGACATATACATAGAAGGTGTTCGTGTTCATGTTTTGCTTCTTGGGCATCATGCTTTTCCCTATGAAGAAGGCTAGGATCCACACCAGACTAGCCATGGTGACCAAGACCATAATGGTGGGAATCAATGGGCAATCTTTCACCATAGTGCCTATGATAATCGCAGAAATATATCGAGCGTTAGGAAAGTGTCAGCGAGGGGCTCCATATTTCGAGGGTTGTAATCTGCTACTTCAACTTTGGCTCATAGAGCACCTCCAGAAAGGCGACTACAGACAGGAAATTGTCCGCAGGGATTGGGATTACCATATCGCTTTTCATCACCCAAAGCGAATGAACTTCATACCCAATAGGTTCGCTCAGCCGAAAAATGCTAGTGGATGGGTAGAGTTGTTCGAGAATCTAAAAGAAGAGCAAATTCAGTGGATGTTCGAGTGGTTCCAAATAGAGGAGTTTATCATCCGTTTGTAAGACACACTATTCCTCATACTTATTGGTCTAAGGGGGACCTATCCTTATGTCCCACTCCGAGCTATGAGGCAAGCTGGAAGAAAACAAATCATACCCATGATAGAGAAAATGAGTCACTTCAGGGCTGTCTTTCAAGATGATGATAGCTCGCATAGGTGTCGCGCTCGGCATATGTGGCACTGCAAGCTGGTCTTAAGAAGGGAGTCTATCGAATCCGCAAGGTATCATGCCGGGTCTATGCCGCACTACACAGATTGGTTAGAACATGATCACATTGGTTTGGGTCGTCCAGAGTTCGTCCACTGTCATAGGATCATTGACGAGAAAACTGAAGCGCAAATTAAATACAATCAATTGCACAAGACGATGAAAGAATGTGAGGATGAACATCGGGAAATACAGGAAGCCAAAGAAAAGCATATCAACGAATTAAATAGTGTCAGAATGCTGAAGAAAGTGTAGGCGGACATCTAGCTCGAGCTTATCTGCTGTTACGAACACGCGAGTTGATGCAGCTGTACGAGGGAGGCAAGAGTACCAAATCTGGGGAAGGTCTTTGTGGGACCAAATAGTTAGGATCCTTCATTTCATGCTCTCTTAATGTAATAAGGCCAGTAGCCATTAATGACATCTTTAATCATTCAGTTGTTTTAAAGACTTGTCTTGTTTTATCAATAAAATGAGGCATTTAGCATTATAAGTTCTCCAAAAAACAATTTGTCGCTAGGCCTAACTCAGGCACAATAGAGCACCAAAAATTAGGACGCGATTTATATTCCCGCCCAACGTGTTTAATATCACGATATTATCAGAATCCTCCCTAACTTTTTACCTTTTATTTTTCTTTTATTTTTATTCCCCTCCCTAAAGGTTAGTTCGTGAATTCTGGCATCATCCGTATACTTAACAAGGTCCAAGGGTCCTCCACCTCCTCCTCCCCCGGGTCCTACTAGACATAGGAACAAAGGCAAAATGGGAGATATCTATGATAGGAAGGAACTTGAGGAAACTTCTCAGAACACCGCGATTACCAAGGAGACTGCTGCTCATCTGGAGCAAACTTTGCTAAGATTTCGAGAGGAATTAGACCAAGTTAGAAACCTAGCAAGCCTATCATTCTCTCTTGCTTTACCAGAAGGGCTTGGTCACAACAAAGCATTGCACATCACTGTGCAATTCGAGGATCACTTTATCACGAGGACTCTAGTCGACGGGGGATCTAGCCTCAACATTTACCCATTGGTAACTCTCAGGACATTGGGTAAGAGATTGCACAAGATCAAAGAGGGGTTATCAGCATCAAAGCTTTTGATGGATCTCAAAGGTCCACCATTGGAGAAATTAGCTTATGACTGCAAATGGGACCCACCTGGTTCGATGTTGAGTTCCAAGTCATTAATGTACCAGCGTCCTACAATTTGTTGCTGGGATAACCCTGGATCTATGCCACTGGGGTTGTGGCATCAACTTTGCATCAGGCTATAAAATTCGAATGGAATCATCAAGAAGTAACTATTCATGGCGACGGTAGCAGCCCCCATATAAAGTCGCCAAGCCATCCCAATGATCGAAGGAAGAAGGAGGATAGGTGGAGAAACATATCATCACATAGAGCGAGTCAACGCCATAGACAAAGACAAGTGGTGGGATAACAAAATTGAGAGCATTCTAAAATGGAGTGGATACGAACCCGGAAAAGGACTTGGCAAGAATCTCCAAGGCATCACCAAACCTATCAAGTTGAAAGAACATGAAACTACTTTTGGCTTGGAATATGAATACACCTCGAGTGAGTTCAACAACTGGTCGCCACCATGGAACGGTCCCTACTACCCGTTGAAGCACCCTCTACCTCAGTTGGAGCAGACTTTTCAGCCGGCCAACATTATGTACGGATTAGAGGAAGATGAAACACTAGCACCAATGAAGAACCTATTTCTGGAGGATGGCATGGACTGGTGTGTTATCTTCGAGGGGAAGGGGGAAGAATGCCCTCCATTAAAGCTGTGAATCAAGGAGAGTGCCTCACCATTTGGTCAATCAGAACCACCAGTGCTCGTACAGCTTTGGGGTAGCAAGGCTAAACGACGCATTATGCATCACATTTTACTTTTTAGTCAATTCTACTTTCCCGCATTGTCTTTATCTTTTGAAAAGAGCTGTGATGCTTCAAAAAATTATGGATTTAATCAAAAGCATTTTTCCAGTTTGTTTTTATATCTCGCTCTTATTACTTTCTCTATCATTTATTTATTTTACACATTATTACTATTACATATCTTGATGATGAACCAACGACTGTAACTTGTAACGAGGCAATACAACAAACGGACATAGATTCAGAAGAGGATGAAATACCAGAAGATATTGTCAGGGAGGTCGAGAACTTTGAGAATAGGCCTAAGTCCAACTTAGACGAAACTAAGGTCATTAATTTAGGAGATGCAGAAAATGTCAAGGAAACACGTATCAACGTACACCTGTCACAGTCAAAAAAGGAAGAGTATACAGAGTTTATGAAATAATATGAGGATATATTCGCCTGGTCGTATGACGGTATGACCGGTCTCAGCACATCCATTGTGGCTCACAAGTTGCCGACTGATTCGGTGTACCCACCGGTCAAACTTAAAACTCAGAAAGTTCAAGCGAGACATGAGTTTGAAAATCAAAGAAGAGGTTACCAAGCAGGTCAAAGCCAGGGTTCTCAGAGTGGTAGAGTATCCGACATGGTTAGCCAATATTTTGCCGGTACCAAAGAATGATTGGAAGGTTAGAGTCTGTGTCGACTACCGGGATCTTAACCGGGCCAGTCCCAAGGACGATTTCCCTTTGCCAAACATACACATCTTGATTGAAAACTGCACCAAACATGAGCTATAGTCATTCATTGATTGTTTTGCTGGATACCACCAAATAGGGATGGATGAAGAAGATGCAGAGAAAATGACATTCATCACACCGTGGGGAAGGTAATGTTACAAAATGATGTCGTTCATTTTAAAGAGTGCCGGTGCTACCTACTTGAGGGCCATGCCTACTCTCTTTGATAACATGATACATAAAGAAATTGAGGTGTATGTGTATGACGTCATAATCAATTCTAACAAAGCTGCAGATCAAATGGGAGATTTGAGAAAATTCTTCAATAGGCTGAGGAGATACAACTTAAAACTGAATCCCGCCAAGTGTGCATTCGAGGTTCCCGCTGGAAATTTATTGGGTTTCATTGTGAGTTGCCGGAGAATAGAACTAGACCCGTCAAAGGTCAAAGCCATTAGGAGTTGCCACCACCGAAAAACAAGAAGGACGTGATGAGTTTTTTTGGGAAGACTCAACTATATCAGCCGGTTCATAGCCTAGTCCACTATCATTTGTGAACCCATTTTCAAGATGCTAAAGAAGGATGCTGCCACTAAATGGACTGATGATTGTCAAAAGGCTTTTGACAGAATTAAGAAATATTTGTCAATACTGCTAGTCTTGGTTCCACTCGAGCCAAAGAGACCCCTGTTGTTTTATCCTGCAGTATTGGCTGGAGCATTTTGATGTTTTTTGGGACAACATAATGAAACCGGAAGAAAGGAGCAAGCCATGTATTATCTTAGTAAGAAATTTACCCCGTACGAGGCCCAGTATTCCTTATTAGACCGTACTTGTTGTGCTCTAACCTGGGTAGCTTAAAAGTTGAGGCATTACTTTTGTGCCTACACAACTTATCTAATATCTAGAATGGATCCATTTAAATATATCTTTCAGAAGCCCATGCGTACCAACAAACTCGCCAAATGGCATATCCTGTTAAGTGAGTTCGACATTGTTTATGTTACCTAGAAGGCGATCAAAGGGCAAGCTTTGGCAGATCACCTAGCCGAGAATCCTGTAGGAGGAGAATACGAACCTATAAAGACGTATTTTCCCGATGAAGAGATAGTCTTCATAGGAGAAGATATTGCAGAATCCTATGACGGTTGGAGGATGTTTTTCGACGGTGCCGCAAATTTCAAAGGACTTGGTATAGGAGCAGTCTTGGTATCAGAAACCGATCAGCATTAGCTAGTATCCACCAAGCTCAGATTCCCGTGCACCAACAACATGGCTGAATACGAAGCCTGCATCCTAGGGCTCAAACTAGCAGTTGACATGAACATTCAGGAACTATTTGTGATCGGAGAGTCGGACCTACTCATACACCAGGTTCGAGAAGAATGGGAAACCAAGAATTCCAAAATACTCCCTTATCTGCATCATGCACAAGAGTTGATAAAAAGGTTCAGAAAGACAAAATTCCAGCATGTTTCCATAATACAGAATGAGTTCGCCGATGCTTTAGACACTTTGTCGTCTATGATCCATCATCCCGACACAAACTTTATTGACCCAATACAGGTCAACATTCATGACCATCCAGCCTATTGTGCTCACGTCGAGGAAGAAGCCGATGGGAAACCTTGGTTCCAAGATATCAGAGAATACCTGAGAAAAGGAGAATACCCAGAACTTGCCAATACTACTCAGAAACGAACACTTTGGAGATTGTCCAACAACTTCTTTCACAGTGGAGGAATCCTGTATAGGAGGACTCCTGATTTGGGATTATTAAGGTGTTTCAAGGTAAGAGAAGCAACCGGACTATTAGAGGAAGTGCACGCAGAAAACTGCGGACCGCATATGAATGGCTTCGTGTTGGCGAAGAAGATACTCCGAGCAAGGTATTTTTCGATGACTATGGAAACAGACTGCATCCAGTATGTCCATTAATGCCACCATTGTCAAATACATGCAGATATGATAAAGATACCTCCAAACAAGCTTACGGCAAAAAGCTCGCCATGGCCATTCGCCACTTGGGGAATGGATGTCATTGGACCAGTCGAACCTGCCGCATCAAACGGGCAGATGTTCATCTTAGTGGCAATTGATTACTTTACTAAATGAGCCATATTATATTTTCTTTCATATCCCTCTTTTGGAATCAATAACAAAATCAAGGATTGAACGGGGAAATCAAGTGAAGAAAACAAAAGAAGAGGGAAAAAGAAAAGAAGAAAAGGAAAATAAAAGAAGAAGGAACAAGAAAAAAAAGAAAGAAATAGAAAAAGAAGAGAAGAAAAAAAAGAGAAAATAAAAGAAAGAAAAGAAAAGAAAAGAAGAAAAAGAAATAAAAGAATGCAAAGAAAAGGAAAAGAATGGGAGGAGGGAAACATCGCAACAATGAATCGATTTTATGATTCGAACTATATTTGACTTGATCCGAAAGAGTACGTAGGCAGCCTCATTGAGGTTCAGTCACAACAGAAGAAAAGTCCAAGAATCACCAAAGAGTGAAACTGGGACAGAAGTTATGTTTGTTGTGGAAGATATGATTCCGAAAGTTGTAACTTTTTGAGCCCACGTTAAAATATTTTGATCCTTTATACCATTATTTCTAAACCCATCCAAAATCCACATTACGGTCCAAAGAAAGACCTTCTGATCAATTTAAGAAATGGCAATACAAGTAGGTAAGGTGAATCATGTTGATGACAACAATCGGGTATCAAAATATCAAAAAAATGAAAATGAAAGAGTCTTATTGGTGAAAACCATCACGGGCACCGTAAGGCGATGTGAGCTGAGAGAAATAAAATGAGAGAGTCTTATTGGTGAAAACCCTCACGAGCACCGTAAAGCGATGTGATTTGAGAAATATTAAAATGAGAGAGTCTTATTGGTGAAAACCCTCACGGGCGTTGTAAGGTGAAATGAGTTTCCAAAGTGAGCAAATGAAAGAAGTTTGTGGTTGAAAGATGACAAAACAAGCAAGGTTTGGGTTTGGGTTTCGGTGAAGATCGGGTTGCGAAATATGGAATGGAAAATGTGGCAATTGACAGTTGGTTGGTTGGACAGACTAGTCGTGTTAATCCAAATGCATGGCATGATCAACGGAATCAGCCTTCCCACCAAGATAAGTCCTATCCTCTTTCTCTTTTTAGAGTCCTTTCTATCCTCAAAGCTTCGAGGTTATTGAATATCATTTTTCTTGAAATTTATGACATTTTTAGTGAAAGCTAACTACCAACTTCACAGTTATATGGCACAATGAGATCAAGACTTATTAAAGGACAATGAAATTCACAAAAGGGTAATCAGATGATTGGAGGAAGAATAAAAAATTCACAAAAGGGGAAAAGAAACACCAAGACAGTGGCATGAGGAAAACATTTGGGTCATCATGATCAGAAGGTTTGAAAGTTAGCCGGGAAATCATGGCAAGACAAAACAAGTTCAAAGAAGTAAGTCGGAGCAAGTTCAGAAGCGGGAGCATGGCCAACAATAATGCCAGCAACTAACCACCATTTTATACTAATAAATTGTTCTTTGATTGAATCATGGACAAAAGATTCAAATTCTTACTAATCACTTTAAAGTGAATATGACCAATGTAGATAACAAGGGAACACATAAAGTTGCATCAGTCAGGCACCTACCTAGAGAACAAGGGAGGACAGTTCAAGTTTTAAGGGAAAGCATCAATGTTCAAAGAAATACATTTTAAGTTTCAGCAAACAGGCGCCCACCTGAAGAACAAGGGAATATTTTTTCAAATACAGCAGTCAGACGTCCACCTGGAGAACAAGGAAAGTATAATTTTAGATTTCAATTTGTATATTTGATAATATGCAGTACACAGTCACCAAACTGGGGTAGAAAATTTTCTTTGTTTTGTATGTTTGTTGTAAGCAGACGCCCACCTGAAGAACAAGGGAATATCTTTTCAAATTCAGTAAGCAGGCGCCCACCTGAAGAACAAGGGATATCTTTTCAGATTCAGCAAGCAAGCGCCCACCTGAAGAACAAGGGAATATTTTTTCAAATGCAGCAAGCAGGCACCCACCTGAAAAACAAGGGAAGTATAATACAATTTTGTCTCTCAAGTTAATATTCAGTAACATCATCTACCTAGTTATCAAACTGGGGCATAAAATTTTCTTTGTTTTGTATGATTGTTGTAAGCAAGCGCCCACCTGAAGAACAAGGGAATATCTTTTCAAATGCAGCAAGCAGGCACCCATCTGAAAAACAAGGGAAGTATAATGCAATTTTATCTCTCAAGTTAATATTCAGTAATATCATCTACCTAGTTATCAAACTGGGGCATAAAATTTTCTTTGTTTTGTATGATTGTTGTAAGCAAGCACCCACCTGAATATATTTCAAATTTGGAAAGCATGCGCCCACCTGAAGAACAAGGGAATACATTTCAAAATCGGCAAGCATGCACCCACCTGAAGAACAATGAAATATTTTTTCAAATACAGTGAGCAGGCACCCACCTGGAAAACAATGGAAGTACAATCTGAATTTTAGCTTGAATTTTAATATCTGATAACATGATATGCCTAGTTATCATACTGGGGCAGAAAAGTTTTCTTTGGTTGTTCATTTTTGTAAGCAGGAGCCCACCTGAAGAACAGGGGAATACTTTTCAAAGCAATTATAAGCAGGAGCCCACCTGAAGAACAAGGGAATACTTTTCAAAGCAATTGTAAGAAGGAACCCACCTGAAGAATAATGGGATATTTTTTCAAACAATCGCAAGCAGAAGTCCACCTGAAGAATGGACAGTCAAAGTACATTGAAAGAATGCAAGATGCAATATCAAGGCAATTCAAGAACACAAGATACCAGACATTAGATATGATTTTGCAAATTATAAGTCATAGCCTAGGCTAGCTTCTTTTTATCATTACACGGTGTAATAAGAGGGCCGGCAAGCAGGAACAATAGCAACAACAATGAGATCACAGTTCCTGGTAGTCCCAGCTACCACACATTCCTGAACTACACTGACCAGATTCCTGTTTAGCCTAGGATATGTAGGCAAACTCTGAAGCAGGGTACGGTCAAACTTTTGAAAAGAAAAGCTTCACACGGAATATGCGAATGGGCAAAATCCCTC
Source organism: Nicotiana noctiflora (assembly GCA_032618575.1). Taxonomy (NCBI): domain Eukaryota; kingdom Viridiplantae; phylum Streptophyta; class Magnoliopsida; order Solanales; family Solanaceae; genus Nicotiana; species Nicotiana noctiflora. Next base: position 49,556 of record JASVEL010004968.1, on the reverse strand, counting down.
ATTATCGCTCACTTATCTTTGCACGAAAACTCTTCATGTTCTCGAGCAAAGAAGGGCAGCTGTGAGCACGTAATTTTTTCCCTAAGCAATTTTATTCTAAAAGATCCAAATAAATAATTTCTTATTCTTTTACCATTTTTTGTGGATTTTGATTGAAGTGGGTGCTAATTGTTGTATTTTAATAATACTAATAAATATTAAAATACAGAATATGCACATACATTAGGGGTCCAATTTTACAATTTCACAATTAATTTATTTTAAAGAAAAGTAAAAAAAATTAGCATTTTTACACTTTAATTGAAATATTATCATAAAAAATATAGAAATTAATTAGCTAACAACTCAATAAGTCAAGGAAAATAAATACAAATAAAAAAAAGGAAAATACAGAAAACACAAAAGAAACTAAAATATTGAAAATAATATTACAAATCCAGGGAACTTTATTATTATATATACATTATATTCCTGAAAATAATAATCAATTATATTAATATATTTCTACAAACTTTCCAATGACATAAAGTTGTGTCACCAAAAAGCAGGGGATTATCTGTATAGGGTAAAATATGCTATGTTAAGTTGTGCACGGATATATAATATAATTGAGCGTAATTTAAATAACTTTATTTAAATAATTAATTTATATTACGTGCATGGAATATATATTTTACAAACTTTTATTTTCTTTCATTTTGAATTTTGTAAATAAATTTTTGAAGTTTTGTTGTTAATACCAAAATAATTATTACTAACAAATTATTCTAATTTATCTTTTTACCATGCTCATTATTTTGTTATTCCAACATTATATATGCTTAAATACTTAATAGTTTTTGGTTTGTAAATAATATTTATTTATTCTATAGGTAAGTCCATAATGTAAATTAAAAAGGAGAAAAATCATAATATTAAAAAGCTTAAAAAAATAAAAAGAAGATAAAATTTTATAATATAGAGGGTAAAATAGGTATTTGGCAATCCAAAATATAAAAAACCTAGTTGAGTGACCTTCTATGTGCGATAGGGATATTTCAGTGACTTTGTTGTTATAAACGAAAGAAAAATAACTTTAGGAGATAATTTGGGATAATTAAATGACCATTTGAGTAATTGACTCTAAAACTAAATGTTTCGCAATAAGGAAAGTTGACATTATATTTTTAACAAGGTAAAAAACAAAAACAAAAATAAACTTTCACATATAAAATGGAACAATGTACTACATATTTTTTTTTAAATTATATCAGGCTGAAAAATTGTCATGAGAATTGCCCGTCCTAAAATTTTGTAAAAATTGTGTGGGGAAAACTGACAACAAAAGCGCGTGCGCACGCATATATATATATATATATATATATATATATATATATATATATATATATATATATATATATATATATTGTACAACAGTACAAGACTTTGGTTTGCTACAAGTTTGATAATTGATAAGTAGATTTTTGGGAAATTCTTTATTGAAAGTTCTTTCCAATGACATATAGTAATTGGAAGGAACACACACTATAACAATGAAAATTCAAGCCCTTAGGAAATCTTAGATGAGTTTGATACAACTCCATAATCACTTAAGAGTGACTGATCATCTAAAGCTCAAACTTTAAATTGCACACATTTATAGTTATTTAATTTTATTATTATATCTCAACACGTCATCATCTCTCACGTGCAGACCTGATTCTATTTTATCGTTCAAACATAAATAGAAGGATTTGCGAGGAGGTAATCTTCAACAGTCTTGAAAAGTTCCATGGCTTGATTTTTGCCTTCATTGTGTTCTTCTTCTTTAAATACGTAATCACCCTTTGTGTGGTACTCAGTTGATGTCTTGCAAATACAACCTCCATTTCCAGATGCTTCGAATTTGATATCATAGGTAACGAGCTCAAGTTTGTCACCTAAAACATCTCCTTCGATCAGTGAATATTTTGTCACCAAGTTCTTGTCGTCAATAACATGGATCTTGTGTTTCAAGTACTTGATAGGAGAACCTGCCATTTTCAAAATAAGGCAATTATTGACCCCTTCATAATTTAAATATCACACATGCATTTTAAATTAAAATGAAGAACTTTTCTGAATAGAAATATCATCTTTAGCGCTCACCTCTGCCATTTTTATTTATTTAATTATCTCCTCTCGAGAGGAGCCTTACCGCATCGATAAAGTTATCTCTGTACGATATATAGGTCACGGGTTCGAGCCGTAAAATCAGTCATTGATGTTTGTAATAAGGTAAGCTGTCTATATTATATCCTTTGATATACGACCCTTTAATTTCCTGGACCATGCATAAATACGGAATGCTTCTTGCACCAGGTTGTCCCTTAATTATTTCCTCTATATTGGATAATTTAAAAGTTCACATTCAAATTATGCCTATTATCATTATGTGTAGAAGTTAAAACAGTGGCATATATATATAGTACTTCGACATCAAGTTCAGCCGAACCTACTATTTGGATGTAGAGCATAAATTTATATAAAAATCCATTAAAATTACGACAGATCTTAGTAGGTTTAACCTATAATATAATTTTAAGTTGAATCCATAGAACTTGAATCATAAATTCACCTCTGAGTCTAAAGCAAGAACATAAGATCAATCTATGATGTTCAATCATTATTAGTAGACAAATATAAGATCATATATGGTAGAGATCACAAAAATTACCTTCAACAAAGTTCATCTTCTTGATGCTTCCAGCACCACCATCACCCTCAACAATCTCAATGTTCTTAACTACTTTTGGCATCAATTTAGGGACAAGGTTTTCAGAATCAAGAACAATAGCTTTGAATAACCTAGTTGGGGCAACTGATGTTGTGACCTCATGAGTATAGGTAGTGACACCCATAATGTTTTTGCCTTGGAGATATTTAATTAACCAAATCAAAGGATAAAGATATGAATTTGGAAAAACTTATATAAGTTGATTGAGAATGTTTTGAGGTGTATGATAAATGAAAACTAAGGCGGTATTTATAGGAAAAAGGTGTGATTGTTCAGTGTTTTAATCAACAATCCTATTATCTCAATTTCAATATTCAAAGTACTCCATTTTGGACATTTGTATCCATTTTTCTAGATGTTCTTGATCTGTACAATATTCTCTTTATGATAAATGGTCTAACAATGAGGCTTGCTGACACGTGAGTCTATGTACGTTATTTGTTTCAAACCTACCAAGTTGTCGTTTTACATTTTAACTTAATTAGCTAGCTCATCGATTAAGGTATATTTAGTGTGATTAATTTCCTTTATCTAGCTTAATGATGTTTGCGTAATGTACCATAGGATATCATTGGCGCATTATACCCAAAAAATAAGGGAATTAATTATCGCTTATTTATTAAGATTTGTTTGGACGATATTGTTTTATGCGGTCTTTCAATCGCTCATATCCCTTTCGCGTTTTTACTTTGTCCCTAATATATATATATAAAAAGAACCTAATAAAACAAAATATATGTCACAACCTGGATTTTTCATTCTCGGGGAGTCGTGATGGCAAAGCCTATAAATAAAAGCTAGGCAAATCAACTAACTGAACTACTTGACCTGTCTACCATTTTTATTTTATTTAATAGCTTAGCATCAACAGTTTATAGCAGCATTCTAAAAAGCGGAAGAAATAAATTTCAAGTCAATAGCACTACTAATACCATCCCATAACAAAATCACCCAAGATTTGGTGTCACAACTTCATAAACTGTTTAAGAATACTACAAATAAGGGTCTGAAAGAAATAACAAAATATTGTCTCTAGAACGATATAAGAGAAGCATGAAAATAGATGGAAGGAGACACCAAGGCCTACAGACACCTACAGGACTACCTCGAGTCGCCTGGTAAGTAAGGAGCTAAAACCTCATTGCGATAAAAAATTTGCAACATTGGGATCTGCACAAAACAGTGTAAAGTATGGTGTTAGCACAACCAACCTCATGTACTGGCAAATGCCTAGCCTAACCTTGGCGAAGTAGTGACGAGGTTAGGACCAGACTACCAAATAAATTTGTTAAGTTATATAATATATAGAAAAAAATAAAACAAAAATAGACAAGTAAAAATGGGAGGGGTACATGTTGTGGGGTATATCAGTATCAACATTAAATCAAGAATAAAGGCTTAAGGACAACTTAGAATTCACAGCGAAAAAATAACGAACTTGTATCAAATCCAAAAACACCTTGTGCCAACAATTATTGCGGTGCGCAACCCGATCCCAACATATAATAATACTGTTGTGGTGTGCAACCTGATACTCATCATTTATCACTGTTGCAGCGTGCAACCCAACACGGCTACATCATTGTTTCGGCGTGCAACCCCATCCAATTATATTATTATTGTAGCGTGCAACCCGATCCAAATATATTATTGTTGCGGCGTGTAATCCGATCCACATATACAATCAACAACAACCATAATAAGAGTCCCGGCTAGGGATCAATAAGGAACTATACTATCCCGGCAAGGAAATCAACACTATAAATAACTACATCCCGATAAGGAAACATTAGCTATAGCCAAACTTGTTCCAATATTTACTACCTCAACTAACACCAATGCTCAACCATGAGTAATCTATACGAGAATAATTATAACCTTGCTCAACACAGAGAGGCAACAACTTAGACATTCGTAGTATTTCTCAATAAGACAATAATTTTAATTTAAGACTCACGGTCATGCTTGACACCGACATGTAGATACTCGTCATCACACCTATACGTCATACTCAATACATAACATATAGCATACAAGATCAAACACATATTCCCTCAAGCTAAGGTTAGACCAAACACTTGCCCCGAGCCCACGAACATAGTTCAAGCCTCAACTATAGCTTTACCTCGTGATTCCACCACGAATTCTCTCGTATCTAGTCACAAGTTACTTAATTACATCAACAAATATTAATAAACAATTTCTAATGCATGAAAATAAGTTTTATAAAGCTTTTCCCAAAAAGTCAAAAATCAGCCCCGGCTCACATGGTCAAAACCCGAGGTTCGAACCAAAACCTCACTATCCATTCACCCATGAACTCAAATATATAATTTATTTTAAAATCGGACCTCAAATCGAGGTCCAAATCCCTATTTTTTTTTTAAAAAAAAACATAGGTTCTACCCAAAACACCCAATTGCCCCATGAAAATCATTGATTTTTGAGTTAAAACCATGTTAACATGTGTTAATGATTGAAGGAAACGAGTTAAAATTGATTTACAATCGATTGGAAGAAGAGTTGTCTTGAAAAAATCGCTCTAGGGAGTTTTTGTTTTTAGAAGATGTGAAAAATGGCTTGTTTTTTTTACTAAGTATAAAGAGTTGCAGGTCTCAGGTGTGGGAACCCTTCAAAAAATTTGGGCTTTCGTATTTGCGAACAGAAATGTCGCATTTGCAACCTCAAGCATTACAGGCATACTTCGCATTTGTGAAGGGGCACTCGCATTTGCAAGGAAGGACATGCCTGGGCTGATTCGCATTTGCAACCAAGCCCAAGCTTTGCAAATGCGAAGCCTCCAGGCTCGATCACACCAACAATAAAATTTGCAATTTTTCAAGTCCATAACTCACTCCGTGACCTATCCAAAACTCACCTGAGCCCTCGGAGCTCCAAACCAACTCTGCACACAACCTAAAAAACTCATATGGACTCGCTCGTACATTCAAATCACTAAAATAACATCACCAACTATGAATTTAGCATCAAAATCATGAAATTTTCTCAAGAACTTCAAATTTCTAATTTTCTCAATAATGATCTGATTCACGTCGTTTCAAGTCCGTTTCTTATCAAATTTTACAGACTTATCTTAAATCACATATAAGATCTGTACCGCACCGCGGAATCCAAATACGGGACCGATACCATCAATTTCTAACATATTTCATTTCCAAAACTCAAAAATAATTTTCTATGAAAAATTATTTATCGGACTTGGGACCTCGAAATTTGATTACGGCCAAACGCCCAAGACCCGTATTTTTTACGGACCCTCTGGGACCGTCAAACCACAGGTCCGGGTCCGTTGATCAAAGTCAACTTAATTCATTTTAAAGTCAAATTTTATCATTTTTCATAAATTTTCACGTATAGGTTTTCCGGCTACACGTCTGGACTGCGCATATAAATCGATGTGAGGTAAAAAGGAGGCTTATAGGCCTAGAAACACTGATGTTTTTTCTAAAATAAGTAATGACTTTTCTAGTCATCACAACATAATTTGATTATTAGTTGATTACTGATATGTGTTACTATTAGAGTTGTGCGTGTTCAGGTAAAATAGACAACTCATAGAGCGTCATTTATGATAATTATTGATAAGATAGAAAAGTAACATTTAAGATAATACAACACTAATTTATAATCCCTAGTTAAAATGTATAATCTTTATATATCTAGTGCAGCATTTTTTTATTATTTTAAATGTCGTAAATTTATTTAGTAATAATGTTACTAGTAGGGAAAGTGAGTCATGAGTGCATACAAAATTCCTGCTTTCACATTACCAATTTGCTTTACTTAATTAGTCAAGATTTCGTAAAACAATGTTTGGCTTAGTCAAGATGTCGACACATTAAAATATTTCACATAAAATACGACGTTTGGCTTGCACTCATAGTCAATACATTGTCTTATGAAATCTTGACTAACTAGAGCCAAACAATATATGGGTAAATTCAAAAATAGTCAGATTTACTATTAGTCGTTAAAAAATAACCAAGTTTTAAAAGTTATCGAAATTTAGCTACTTTAATCTGAGCGAAAACACTGTTCAAAATCTGAAAAAATATGCCCGCAAATTTTACGGGAGTTCCAGCAAGTATAATTGTCCAGTATAATATATTGAGTTTGGAGCACTGGTGCTCCAATCTCCCGCAATTTTTATAGGAGTTAGCAAAGTATACTGGGCCAGCATAATATGCTAGAGTTTCGTACACAAATGCACTAAAACTCCCGTATATTATACGTGACCGATCCCTGTTGCAACAAAATAGTGGCTATTTTTCATTAACTTCGTAAACAGTAGCTATTTTTCATTGATCAATGTAAAAACTGGATATACCATAAAATTTTAACGCAATATACGGCCCCATAAGGGGTCGATAACTTGTACATAATCAAAAACAGCATAAATGAAATGCGGAAAGTCGTTGAAACCATATGCTTATCCTCCCACCCACCCACCCACCCAATTACCCAAGGACAACCAGCTAAAAAAGAAGAAAAGAGAAATTAAAATTGAAAAAGCGTTTACTGGCACTCGTGTTTGCACTAACAAGATAATTTAACTTTTAAGAATCACAACTGAAAGGAAAACATATATAATCCGCGGTGGTAGCGGTAAGTGGCGGACTTTTACTAAGGATGTTTAAAGTTTAATAAATGTGTACAAAATAATTTTTATATATAGACACATTATAATTTTCTATATAGCGCATATTATGTGGTTATGCTAATGATGGTGGTGGATATCTTCATTAAAGGAAGTCAAAATATGAAGAAGTAAACATACGATGTCTTTGACTGTAATTTTATGTATTCTCCATGACTGATTTTATTTTGTACCTCACACAACTTACACTAGTTGTGTGAGTCCAATTTTTGTCTCACATATTTGTGGACTCATATCTTACATATCTGGATCCACAAAAATTCTAGGACCACACAGTTGTGAGACAAAAAAAGATCTTACACAACTAATATCGACAAAATAAAAAATTTCCTCCATGTGCGATAAAACTTGCATAAAGCGCTCCCGTTTAACAAAACCTTTATCATAATACTAGATGATGTACCCGTGCGATGCACGGGCCCAATTATTATTATTATTATTTATTTATTTGCTTCTTCTTGTTTTCATTCTTTTAATATTTTTTGGTCTATTATTAATTACACACTTACTACGCCTTTAGGGAAAGAATAAAGAGAATAGGCTTTTGTGTAATAACGTATAGAACCACGGTTACATGTATTGTTATTTATCTTTTGAATTATGTGCATTTTATTTTTTCTGAAATCGTATTACTATACCAATCACTTTGAAATACTTGTCGAGTTTAATTCTATACTATAGAGTGATTATATAATAATACAAGTAGAATTTAAATTATTTCTACATAGAATCTTTTTTATATTAAAAAAATTTTCATAACTAATCCTTAAATTAAATTATTATTAAATACTAATTTAAAAAGTCAGTTGAAAAATAAGCCATCATGTGTTTTTCTCATTTTTTAAATTGAATGATATATACTTTTATTCTTTTAGTATTTTCAATGTGTTAATGTATTATTTTTTTCCATTTGTACTAATCAAAATTTAAATAATAAAAAATATTAATATTATTCCCAAATAATTGATGAAAATATTTTTTTTGGTTCTTTAAAATAATGATCGTAATTTTTAATTATTAAGAATTTTAACAGGAAAATTTGTGTTTTGTTCTAGTTGAATGACGAAATATTATAAATAAATTAATATCTCGATCACTCTAAAGACTAATTAAATTGATCATAAATTGAGATATTATTGTTTTTTCTAGTTTTATTTTATATGATTGAGATGCTATTTAGGGTATAATACAATTTTTATCACTATAGTAGTATGTGTTGAGACTATTTTAAAAATAATTAATTGTATATTTAAGTATTTTGAAATTTATATAATGTTGAATTTTTATTGAATAGAGTATGTACTAAACTAATTTCGATCATAGAGGGAGAAGTATAATCTTGTAAGACGATACTTCTCATACTTCCTAATATATAACGATTTTTAAGAGAAAAAAATTTCACAAATTAATTGTCTTAATTTTTACTTTAAATATTCCCAACTCATATTTTAGGAAGGGAGTACTTATTATACAATTTGAAAATTTTTTATTTCTATAATAAAAAAGGGGACTTGAAACTATATTTTATTCTTAATTTTTTTTCCGAATATTATGAAGTATTCCAATAGAAATTGCAATTTAATGAGAACTTTGTATAAAATGATATCAATTGATAATGATATAAGAACATTTGAGTGTAAATCTACACATATTATCACTAATTCTTTTTTAATAAAATTTTCTTTACCTGGAATAGTTAATAAATAACATAATATTTCTTGAGAAGATAATAGAATTGTCATACATAAATATATGTGATCTTAGTGAACATTCAAATTATATCAAAAAAAGAATAAATTTTCTAGTTAAAAGTACTTATTAAAAAAAATAGTAACAATAAGTAATGCATTTAATGAAGATAGTGAAGGTTGAATGGAAAATGGGATCCACCTAAAAAATTTAATAGTTTATGGACACATTATTTTTGAGTTTTTCTGTTATTAAGAGCCCACAACCAAACTTTTGAGCCTAGTATACAACAAATAATGCACTAATATATTTAAAATGACTATTATACCCTTGGTCAACCTCCCTTCTCTCTTCTATATAATAGAAATTATCAAATGCTTGATAAAAAAAAATATCCTCCTCATTTTTATAATTAATAAGGAATATGAGAAAATCCATCTAAATAGCAGTACCGATGGATAGATCACTAAATTCAAGCTTCTCATAATATAATTTTCTCTCTTTTTCCTATTATATATATTTAGATGAGGTGAAATTCCAGATAATTTTGATTCTAGCAACACTATGCAAATCCAAGTTAAGGTGCGGTTGAATGGAATTCCTCTACTCTTAATAGAGGTTTCTGTTCGACCAAAAAGTTGAATTTTTTTGTTGAACCAATTAGATAAGAAGATTTTAGGTAAATCCTAGCGAAAGATAATGTACCCTAAATTTAAGATAAAAGATATGAGCAAGCAGACAAAGCAAGCATAAAATTTATCTATAACATTGATTAAATCTCATTATATAAAAAGAGGATGGTGAATTTCACAACATTAAACAGCAATGAAGAAAACATAGATGAAAAGGGGCACCGATCTTTAACAAGATAGAACCCCATACAATTGATAATTTAGGGTTCGCTTTCCAGATTCTTTCTCCTCCTGAAATGGCAAGTTCTCTTTCTCTCTTTAATCTCCCGTTGTTTTTGCTCTAACGATTTAGGGTTCACTCTAAGTTGCGATTTATGTGATATCCGATTGCAAAAATATTTGTGCATTGCAAATATAGTTGATATCCAATTTTAATTCCTCTAAGTTTGATATTTGTGCAATTTTAATGTGAATTTCAGCAATTACAACTCGAATTCAAGTGTGTTTGTAGCTGAATCTCGTGACAAAATGTACAACTCGAATTGGAGCTCTCTGCCCTCTCCTTCCTAATCTGTTTATATTCGATTTTAATTAATTCCTCTAGGGTTTTGGTTATGTTTTCCTAATATATGAATTTGAGTAGTTTCTGCATGTGATTTGATTTAGGTTTCGTTGCTCCAATTTCAATAATTTTTGCATGTGATTTGATTTAGGTTATCTCTGCTCCTTTTTTGTTATAGAAGAAGAAGAAGAAGGAATAGGTTTTTTCTCCAACATCAAAAATTCAGTAATTATAATAGTATTGGGCAGTCATTTTCTTATTTTTGATAGGATGAACTAAAAAGAAGAAAGCTACTAAGAAGAAGTAGATAATATTCGTCTTTTATAATTTTTTCCTCCATTTGTATGAAGTTGTTGAAAGAATTAGAGGGTTTTTTGTGTATTTGTTTATATTTGATGGTTTAACGTATGAACTCAATCTATGATTTGAAATTCTTAGGTCTTTGTTCTTCTTGTTATTGTTGGGTTTTTGGTAGTAATTATTGTTGTTGTTGTATGATGATCAAATCGTTAGATTTGTTATAGCATTTTATTTGAATGCAAAGTGTTATATGTTGGTTGGCATAAGTGTTTCAGCTATTGGAGTGAAATGTGCCTAAGTATAGCAGAATGAAAATAAAAAAATTAATTTGTATTTTGATAGTTTATCTTCTAAACTCATCCTTTGATTGGAAAAGAAAGTATAAATATTGAATTGTTGTTCTCCTATTGTTATTGTTGCGTTTTAGTAGCAACTAGCTAATTGATGTTTATTTATGATTCAAGTTGTTATATATTTCATTTAAATGCAAAGAAAATCTGCATTCAAAACTCAGTTTGCTGAACTGTTCGACGAGGCCGCCTCTGAATTAGTAAGTTAAGTTTTGAGCTGAATTTGTGTACATCTATACCTCTTAAAGAAGTCCAGTAGAGCTAATAGGACATATTTGGTTCATAACAGATGAAGAATTATGAGAGTGCCGATCAGTAGGGTAGTGAAAAATGTTGATTGTGTTGGTTCTTGTGGTGGTTGTACTATGAGCATCAATGGGATATTGAGAAAAAATTTGTTATTGGTTCATTTGGGCAAGGAGGCTTTTCTTATGCTTATGTCTATCTGTAGCTTTGTGGTTTTGAAACCAATAAAACACATTTTTCTGGCCGACACGAACCTTATAGCTGGGGTTTTCAAGACCGTCGCGATATCAATTAGCGGGTGTTTCTGACCGCAGCAAAACGTGATAATACCCTCCGCAAATAGGTTAATTTTTTATAGTGTGAGTTTCCTTGCTTCTTTCTCCTTCGTGGGGAGAGAGGGAGATGAAGATCTCTTCTCCTCTCAGGGAACATGCCTGTGTGTGGATTTGTTTCAGCCCCCTTTCTTCTTCTTACTTAGTTTATATACTAGGTCTTCTCCTTCACTCAATATTAACTATAGTACTTAAGTCGTTAGATTATATTAAGGGTTGACTTTTTAAAATACCATAATATCCAATCCACCGCTCAAGCGTTCTGTATACATGACCTCGGTTGTGGCCGTGGTGTGTGTCGTTATAGTTTTGTATGGATACGAACTTGGCCCAAGAAACTTTTTGCTGTCCCTTTCCACGTAAATTCTTGTCTGTTCAGATTTTGACCCATAAAATTAGTCCCTCCGCCTGACTCTGCCAATTCAAAAATTGAGAGAAATCTTAGCACTATATATGAGAGGTGAGCATCCATGGCGAGGTAGCGACGTGAAGTTTTGAGAGCTGCATCAGACCATCATGTCAGTCCATAATGTCATTAATACTTCTCATGCATCATTATGGAGTATGATTTCTATGCATCGCGTCATTTTCCGTGCCCTTTCCATTTTCTAAATAGCGGTGTTTGGTTTTCCTACTCTGGGGCATTTATATCCGTATAAATATGGGAAATTTTTCCATTTGAATGCTACACTTCTTAATTGATCGAGAGAGATTTTTGCAATACTCTCGTTCTTCTTAAATTTCTCTTATTTCTATTTCTGTTAGAAATTCATTTGACCGCCACCTTTTTCCCTTATCATTCCCATTTCTCTCAATCAAAGAAAAAATGGTTGTTGTATCTTCCAATCCCGATAGAGCCGTGTGTGATCCGATGCCAAAAAATGATGCACCCCTAATCAAAGAAAAGGTGGTTCCGGTGGACGACGAGAGTTTTTCGGTAGTAGATAAGGTGGTTCCCCGTCCAGGGAAAGCGAGGACTGATTTCAACAGTTCTATTGGGGATGACCTGGAACCTATTCTCTCGACGATAGATGTTGCGGCGCTCACAGTGTTCAAAGCCAAATGGGGGATTCCCGATGACATTGAACTAGTCCTGACGAGTCAAGACATAGTGTATATACAGCGGCCAGGCTATTGCGTGTTCTACGCATATCTAGTTGTCATTGGATACACGTTTTCCCCTTCCCTCGTTGGCGGTGGACTTTTTCCGCTTCTACGAGGTGTGTCTGGCTCAACTCTCTCTGTACGTATACAATCTCTTCCTTATTTTAGTAAGTACGCAGAGCTATCCGATCGGGGATTTTCTCTATAACACATGCTTCATCTCTTTGCCCCTCATTTTCTTAAGGGCGCGATGATTTACATGCACCACCAAGGAACCAAGGGTTGGGTGGTGAAGATGAATGACAAGACCAACTGGCGGTTTTGGGAGAATGTCTTCTACGTTCGAATAGAGCACGCACTGAGTGGAGCACTGCTTGAGGAGCGGATTGGTGAACTTGATCAGGATGCTATGAGCCTAGGAGATCGAGTTACGGATCTTGAGGCCAACAAGGAGCTGTTTGCTCAGTCCCGCCCTTAAGAATCTGCCCCTTTTGCTTTCCCTTACCATTTGTATGTGCTATAGGTCCATGCTGAGGCCCAATGATATATATATATATGGGTTTGTGGACGGCGGGGAGTGTTCCTGCGGCCACTATTGAAGATGCTCGGGTCAAGGCACACGAGGCTCATCTTGCATGCGGTTATGACCCTGCTACACTGGAGGTCGGTGGGTGTGCTGAGATTGAAGATGGTCTTCCTTTCGATGATGACAATGACAGAGTAGACGGTGGTGGAGACGAGGCCGAGTATCATTTTTGTAGACTTCAGTACTTAGTTATTTTTTTGTTCTTTTGTTGTTGCCAGGTGGGGGCCCCTTTTTGGCCCTTTGTAAGATATATTTTCTTTGAATGAAATGGTAAGCTATTCTTTCTCTGTATGTTTTTGGATTTCCTTCTCTTTTCCCTTTCGAATTTCTTGGATTTTCTCGCTATAAGTCTCTGACTTCTGGTAGTTTATCGAGTGGGATCGAAATTGTCTCGCTAATTTGAACTTGATGTTGTTATCCCGAGTGGGTTCAAATATCGTCTTGCAAATTTTGAGCGAGGCCAATTTGGATTTGTTAATTCAGTCGAAATCGAATTTTTCTCATGTCTGTTTTGAGCGAAGTCACTTTTGACTTGTTAGTTCGAGTGGGATTGAACTCGATCTCACCGACGTGGGTTAGCACTTTGGACTTGTTAATTCGTGCGAGGTTTAAATTTCTATCGTCAACTTGGGCCAGTTAGTTTAGACTCGTTAGTTCGAGCGAGATTGAATTTCACTTTTGCTTGGCGATGGTTGGGGGCCGCATGGGTGTGAATTCGAATGAGGTTGAATTGTGACCCGTGATAGTTCAAGTGAGGTTGAACATGACGGCCGTGGGCCGTAAGTGTGTGATTCGAGGGAGGTCGAATTGTAACCTATTATGAGTTCAATCGAGGTCGAACCTTACTTTCGCTTGGCGATGGCCAATGGTCGTAGGGTGTAGATTCGAGCGAGGTCGAATTGTAACCCGTTGTGAGTTCAAGCAAGGTAAAACTTTTCTTTCACTTGGCAATATACCGATGGCCATAAGGGTGTAAATTCGAGCAAGGTCAAAATTGTAACCCGTTTTGAGTTCGAGCGAGGTAAAACTTTTCTTTCACTTGGCAATATACCGATGGCCGTAAGGGTGTAAATTCAAGCAAGGTCAAAATTGTAACCCGTGGTGAGTTCGATTGAGATTGAACTTGCCTTTCGTTTGTCGATGGCCGTAAGGGTGTAAATTCGAGCGAGGTCGAAATTGTAACCCGTTGTGATTTCGAGCGAGGTCGAACTTTCCTTTCACTTGGCGATAGCCGATAGCCGTAAGGGTTTGAATTCGAGCGTGGTCAAAATTGTTACCCGTTGTGAGTTCGAGCGAGGTCGAACTTTCCTTTCACTTGGCGATGGTTGATGGCTGTAAGGGTGTAGGTTCGAGCGAGGTCGAATTGTAACCCATTGTGAGTTTGAGTCGGGTCTAACTTTTCTTTTGCTAGGCGATCGTCGATGGTTGTAAGAGTGTAAATTCAAGCGAGGTCGAACTTTCCTTTCACTTGTCGATGGCCAATTGACGTAAGGGTGTAAATTCAAGCGAGGTTGAATTGTAACCCGCCATGGTTCGAGCGAGGTCGAACTTTCCTTTTATATGGCGATGGCCGATGGCCGTAAGGGTATAAATTCGAGTGAGGTCGAGTTGTAACTCGTCATGGTTCGAGCGAGGCTGAACTTTAACTTTTCTTGGCAATGTGCGGGCTTAGTGGAATGGTGAGATTTGTCTATTACATTGCTTCTAATGGAGAATATTACTCGTTATTGTATCATTATGCGTGTGTCGAGGTGAGTCCCACTTTATTTAATATTTCTTTCATTAGATTATTGTGCGTCGGGCTATGTCCCAATCTATCTAGTCTCTTCATTGATGAGACGATGATGAATTTTGTTGATTGTGCTTCTAGGCACCTTGGGACTCGATTAATTTGAATGAAGTTCGGGCATAATTCGTAATATTTAGTTGGCTAAACCGGTATAGGATTGCAATGGCAAGAATACGTGCAAGCTTTTTATGCTTATGTTCGCTATGTGTTGGAGAGATTGTATGTTTCGTGGGCTCACCAACTAGTCCGAGGTTGTGGAGGTTGTTTCTTAAAAATGTCAGCTTGTTCTGAGCCATTTGTCTGTTATTCGCAATATGGTACGGTATGGAGGGTTTTGCTCGACTGTTGCTTACGGGACGATATGGTGCAGAACTTTTTCCTAGCGTGTTATTTTGGTGGCATTTTTTCCTAGTTCGCGCACATGGGAGAGTGCTCATGTTCTTGTGCCAATCCAGAAACAAGGAAAAATAACAACTAAAAACCAAACAAAGTCGTCTGTTACCTTGACCTGATTGGCTGGCGAGATGAGAGGGGCGTTGTAGAATAACTCATTTAGTCTTGTACGTGAATGACAGTTTCAGATTTGGCAGGCTCGTGCTTGCTCCGTCGTTAGTCAAGTTTGGACTTCTTATAGACTGACAACTTACTTTGTCCGTTGGGATCTCGAACTCGAGTCCTGATATGATCCCTTTCGGGGTGCACAAAAGTAAAGGAAATTATATTTCGTACATACGGGTAGGACAAGCTTGTTATTTCAAAGAATCATACATCTGGTTATTGTCCTTTCCTGAAAGAGTAGGGTAATGCGCATGAAGTATATATCGGTATCTATTGTTAATATAGCAGATTGGACTCCAAACATGCTTAGTGTGTAGTGGCCATAATTCCACTTTGACACCTCATAATCACGCTGTACCAAAACCATCGTTCAGCAAGACGTGGATTTTGTATAGATATCAGACTTTGATTTTACGCATAGATCTGACCCTGACTGGTTCAGTTATTTCAAAAGCTTGCTGATCGTCGCAAACTCGGCCCTTAGGAAGAGTGGGCTCTAATTACTTTTACTCGATACTGATTTTTCGGGGTCAATCCCTCAGAGAGCTTGATATTGGAGTCAAGTATTTGTGGAGACTAATTAAGCGTTGTAGCTCCTAATTTGGCTTCTAATATTTTTGGGGTTTTCTTCAAATATCAACTAATGATTTTAACTACAATTATAACTAGATTTGCTAAATGATAACTCTAAGATGTATGCAACAAGTAAAGAACACTAGGGTCGTAGCACTTGCCTAGTAACTAATTAACGGGTAATGAATCTCAATGCAAGGATGATAATATGGGATATATGGTTAACCATTGCACTTAACTCTCATTCTCACACCTTTCGGTAGAGAGAGTGATTTTTGCCCAATTGACTCTCTCGAGACCAATCGGGTAGGCTAATTTGCCCAAGCAACTAATGGCTCAAGTAGGGTAATTACTCTCTCGAGGTTTAACTCGTTACTTGGGACTACCATTCTCATTGGTCCATCCCAAATCACTGTTGGGTTGATTGAGAGGTTATAGACTCTCTTTCTCAAGCAAAGTCAAAACCCACTAAGCTAGACTTAGTGTTTGCAATCACCAAATCTAAGTGAAAACATACAATCAACCCAAATACCAAACACCCAATACCATGCAAGCATTAATCAACAACACCCATTAATTATCCACACTAGGGTTGAGCCACAACCCTAACTAATGGGTTTAGCTAGTCATAGAATCAATAGAAAAAGAACATACAATGGTAGAAATTGACATAATATTGAACTATAAATCTAATACAACTAATTCCACGTTCAAAACCAAGTAGAATAGCCTAAAATAGGCACAAATATGTTGCCTCGTGCTCAACTGCTCGTACCGTGTATTAAATTTAACCTAAAAAAGTAAAATATTCTATTTATACTACCCAAAAAATCTGGACAAAAATACCCCTGAGGGTCTGTCGCGGACCGCATGAAAATGACATGCTGCCGCATAGGGTAAAAAGTCTGCTAAAGTTGAGCTTCTGGACCTTGGATGCGGACCGCCTGAAAATGTCACACGACCGCGTAGGTTGAGTCATGCGGACTGCGTGGAAATGTTGCGCGGCCGCACTGTTAAATCATGCGGACCGCGTGGAAATGTTGCGCGGTCGCACTGATGTTTGTCCTTCTATGATGGTTCTCTGATCTTGCTTCTATGCAGACCGCACTGTTTTGGAGTGCGGCCGCGTGGGATTTTTGCCTTAGAATATTTTCTGTGTCTTCAGCATTGCGGACCGCGTAGATACAGATGCGGTACGCGGTCCGCGTGAGATTATATCCCAATATCAGGTTCTCTGAGCCTCACTTGTGCGTCCGCGTGGCAAAATAGTGCGGATCGCACGAGTTTCTTGACTTAGGTATATTCAGGATCTTCTTGTGCGACCGCATGACAAAAGGTTGCGGTCCGCACAAGTCTTTCAACTCACATTTCAGTTCATCTCTTGATGCTTGGCAGATTTCACTCCTTTCTGAGCCGATTTGTGATCTTTGACATCTAATCGCTCAAACGTGCAATCAAGCGCAACTTGTAAGCAATTGATGACTAATTTACATTAATTTATGCACAAAGCTTAGGCAAAGAGGGGTATAAATCATGTAAAATTCACAGTTATCACTTGCTTGCGAAGTTCTGAAGTTTGCGTTGGTAAATGAAAGGGCGAGGTAACGATAACCGGAAAGTGCAACTCTAGTTGACTTTAGATCTAGAGGAAACTAAAATTTTGGCTAGAAAATCCTTATAGACGACGCTAAATTGTTCGACCAAAAAGATTTAGAATTTTTGTTGAACCAATTAAATAAGAAGATTTTAGGTAAATCCTAGCCAAAGATAATTTATATTATATAAGAAGAAGATGGTGATTTTCACAACATTCAACAATATTTAAGAATACATAGATAAAAAGGGCACTAATCTTTAACAAGGTAGAATCGCATGCATTTGATATGATGAGACTAACGATATATATTGAAAATCTGAGCTTCCTTGGTTCTTTCTCATTCGTGGGGGGAGAGAGATGAAGATCCTCCTCCTCTAAGAGAACATGTCTGTATGTGGATTTGTTTCAGCCCCCTTTCTTCTTATACACACTTAGTTTATATACTAGGTTTTCTCCTTTAGCAAACAGTCATTAACCATAGTATTTAAGTCGTTTGACTATATTATATGTTGACCTTTTGAAATGTCGTAACATCCAATTCGCCGCTCAAGCGTTCTGAATACATGATCTCTGTCATGGTCGAGGTACATATCGTTATAGCGTTGTATGGATACGATTTTGTCCAAGTAACCTTTTGATCATGTCCTTTTCCACAATTCAAACTTGAAAATGTAGGGATCAAAATCTGATCAATAAGATTAGATGATTAGATTAAAAAATGCTTTGAATGTGTCACCAAAAGCCTGACTGTTAGGCCATTTGTCGTGAAGTTGATCTCCTACGGCACAACTAAGACATTAATTTTAAAGAGGACTTAGGAAAACAACATCTAGAAAAATGGATACAAATGTCAAGAATGGACCGCTTTGAATGTTGAAATTAAGATAAAGCTAACGTTGCTGATTGACTAATAGTCTAAACACTCGATCACTCTTTTTTTTCAGCTCTCCTATAAATACCATCTAAAACTTCATTATATTCCACACATCAAAAACCATTCTATTCACTTCTTTTTCCAAATTCATCTTAATTATCTTCTCTTTTTTGCTTCTCTTAACATTATGGGTGTGACTACCTATACTCACGAGGCATCAACCACAGTTGCCCCAACTAGGTTATTCAAAGCTTTGGTTCTTGACGCAGACAACCTTATTCCAAAGTTGATGCCACAAGTTGTTAAGAACATTGAGACTGTTGAAGGTGATGGTGGTGTTGGAAGCATCAAGAAGATGAACTTTGTCGAAGGTAGTTTATATACACCATCAAACCTTTCTATATCGTTATCACTATTTAACAGTGTATAAAAGTTAAGTTTTTTATGAAATCAATTTCAATGTTATGTTATAATATACGTTTTCCATAATAGCACTTTTCTATAACAGCTCAAAATCGAAATGAATGCGATTATTATAGAGAGATTTGACTATATATAGGACAACGTGTTTACCTAGGGTTCTAGGTGTGAGTGTTGGTGCATTTTTACGCCTAACATGCATGGTTCTGGAATTAAAGTACGATTTGAAATTAGAATATAGTTGTCTTATTACAATAATTAATTAAATAAACTTTTAACTAAATATAGTAAGTGAAATTGTTTAAAAGTTAAAAAGAAAAAAGAAGAAGGAGGAGGACGAGAGCTAAAAATATTTAGTTTCCCTACAAAAATGTGCATTATTATCGATATTTTTTAATGGCGAAATATAGGAAATTCACACTAGTTTGACTTGTTTGGTGAAGCTCTTTTGGGAAGTGCTTTCTCTCTTTTAGAAAATTTTCTTGGTCGAAACGTTTTTTTAGAAAAAAAATAAACACTAACGCTGAAAAAGATATTTACACAATTAAATTACTAGACTATAATATATGTTAAATTACACCAATAATATAAAAATGACGTATGCTATTAGTCTTGTATAACTTAAATCCTGTTTAAAACTCAGTACATATCAAAGAACTACGTATAATGAAAGATTTTTTTTTAATTTTTTAATTTTTGCAAAAACTTGTTCTTAGACATGTCAAGAAAATAATTAAGTCTGCTTTATTTTGTAAAATGACAGGTGGTCCAATAAAGTATTTGAAGCACAAGCTTCATGTGATTGACGACAAGAATTTGGTAACCAAATATTCACTAATCGAAGGAGATGTTCTAGGAGACAAATTAGAATCCATTACCTATGATGTCAAATTCGAAACTTCTGCAAATGGAGGTTGTATTTGCAAGACATCAACTGAGTACCACACAAAAGGTGATTATGTTTTTAAGGAAGAAGAACATAATGAAGGCAAAGATAAAGCCATGGAACTTTTCAAGGTTGTTGAAGATTACCTTCTTGCCAATCCGACCGTCTATGCCTAAATTATGAATTAGTTTGCGTCCAGCTCGACTAATTCTACGAGATATCTGCTTATGATTTTGGAGTTTTATCAAACTATGTTGAGAGTTTCAAAGTATTTTTCTTTTGGTTTCCATCATATACAGTGTTTTGAGTGTGTGTTCTTTCCAAATATGTCATGGAAAGAACTTTGAATAAAGAATATCTCAAACTTTGTACTATAGTTTTCAAATGCTTGTACTTAAATTAAAATATCTTGTTCAATATATTTATGATGCTCAAGGCATGATTTCTTAAAATTTTGAAGAAGTGCAACTCTTAGTGAAACTCATATAGAACAAAAATAATATATGTATTGTTAAGATTCATGAGTTGTTTAGTTTTGTTTTGGCTATCAACAATGTGAGCAAGCTCACAAAGATAAAGTCAATTTAAAAGAAAAGTAGTTATAAAAACATAGAAAGTCACCACCACCTTTAGGGGTGGCAAACACGCAAAGTCGGATATAAGTAGGGTCGAAAATGAATAACGCAAAAATGGATAAATTATTCGATCTGATTCATATTTAACACGAATAAAAATAAGTTAATCAGCAGATAATATGAATATCCATATTATCTATGACTCCTTCGATATGATGAAAATTAGTAATCTCTCAAACTTGAAAAATCCTCAATTTGAGACTTTACAAATCTAAAAGTTAATTCATTAGTTATCTATTGGTTATCCATCTTCTAAATGGATAATATAATTTTTATCTGTATTTGACCTATTTTTTTAGAAAGTTCATTATTCAACTCATATTTTTGTGAATAATATGGATGGATAACTATTTTTTAAATTATTTTGTCACCACTAACCACGTCATTATATTATATGACAATTTTAGGGGATTCACTCATTTTCAACATGCATTTGCAAAAGGATTACCTTTGACATGACAGTAAAAAAATAAATTAAAAGAGATGCATGTTCAAATACAATTCAAATTAATTTTTAAATATCTTTTTTTCAATTTAATATTAAAACTAGTTTTTTTTCGAATCCCATATTCTTTTTATGTCTACTTAATAAGTGCAAAAAAGCACGATCGAATAATTGTCAATTTTAATTATATACTAGTAGGAGTTTTTTTCTTTTGGTTGGGCCCCATGACATCATTCTTTCTTCGATCGTTACAGGATAAGTTACATTTGTTGACTTCGTTTATTGACATATATATCAACGAACCTTACTTTGACGTTATCAAAGTTCAACATTACTTTGAAATAGGTCTCGAGTTTGAAGAAAAATAGTGGAGTTCCTTAAAACAGTTGTTTAGTAAAGATTGCTAAAGGACGTAGGGGTCATTTGGTTGGTAAAATAAGGAATTATAATCTCAAGATTTTTTGCGGGATTAGTTTATTCTATATTTGGTTGTTGATATGATTTGCTATTCTGAGATCAATAATTTTGAGGTTATTTATATCACAATAATGGTATTATTTTGATACTATATCCTATATGAGATAATAATTTTGGGATAAAATAATAAAATAACACATTTCATCTCCAATGATAAAGCTAAAATTAAAACAAAAGTTTATTCCAACTTATCTAATTTATTTCAAACGCATGTTTTATATTATGTTCCACATACCCATTTTTATGTCGGTGAACATCTACCATAGAATTACTTTCTCCGACTTAATTTATGTGAGGGTGTTTGACTGATAAGGAGCTTAATATATAAAGGAAGATTTTTTTTTTAAAGTTATGGTCTAAAATAAACTACAACAATATTTGTATGTTGTAAATTATCTCATTAAAGTAAAAATGGACATTTTCAAATTTAATTATGGCTAAATACATAAAGATATTATTCTTTTTGGGATTGACGAAAAAGAAAAATAAATATTGCATAAATTGAAACGAAAGACATAATATATCGGTTATTATTACGAAAGATATAATATATCGGTTATTA
Organism: Nicotiana noctiflora; assembly: GCA_032618575.1. NCBI lineage: Eukaryota > Viridiplantae > Streptophyta > Magnoliopsida > Solanales > Solanaceae > Nicotiana > Nicotiana noctiflora. Next base: position 27,506 of record JASVEL010004968.1, on the reverse strand, counting down.
TTTAATCTCTATATTATAATTTCATCTAATTAATTTTTTGAGATAACTTGTTCCCTGGTCAAAATAAGCCTTAGTAAGTAGTAATCGTAGTAGTTTTTGTCAGTGCAAAGTAGATAGCCTAATTTTTCGTTTATTAGATAGCCTAATTTTTCGTTTATTTCTTCTTTATTTGACCGCAAGTTTGACTTTTGAGGACAATGAACACTCAACACTGAACACTTCAATTTGCTCTTTACTCTTCCTACACTTTCAGTAAATCGTGCGGTAGAGTAGAGTAGTAAATATTCTTTTATTCTTAATTGAAGTTTGAATTCAAACTCTAGGTATGAAGTCATATTCGTTAGGAAGTATTGTGAGATTTTTGACACGAATTCGAATTTGGTTGGGCCTCCATACATATACTAAATATTAGGCGGGATAACAAAAAAAAAAAACATTTTCTTACCTTTTACCTTCTTCAAGTTTCATTGAGATTTGAGAGAGAACATCAAAATAATAATTAAAAAGTTAATCAATATTTTAATCCATAGTATTGCCATGATAAAAACTTATACTCGCTTGTAGCAAGTAGCTAAGTAGTTTTCTCAATACTTAGGTTGCATTTTTGATAATTTCAAAATTACCGTTGACTTATAAGACAATAATCATGATCTTGAAGAATGCTTTTACTTGCATAAGAAAGACACTAGAGGAAGTAAATATAAAATGCGGAGTCGAATTCAATATTTAAAGTTGGCGGATTCAACCTTAAGTTCTTAGTAATGAAGATATTATACATATGGATTTAAAATTTAATATCTGTTGAAATTTTAGTAGTTTTTACCCATATATTTGTATTTTGTATATATACAGAATGTTGAGTTTGTTGCTCCTACAGCCCAAGCACAATATCATCGTAACATTCACTGCGGCGTGCAGCCTCAGTCCAGTTATATGCATGCAAGCCACACGGGCACAATCAAACTTACCATTTTCAGTTCCAATTATCAGAAATTATAAAATTAAGTGGTTAAAGCCTTAGAATTTTAATAGCCATTTCGAGACGGTGTTTAACTCAGGACTGATATCATGAAAATATGCTAAATATTATGGAAACAGTGATAATAATCCCTGCGGGATCCAAATAATCGGCATACAGCCCAAATATATCCATAATCGTCCAAGTAAGAGTTTTGCCAACTAAGTTCTAGCCAATAACACAGTACGAACATCATTCGATCATACTAAGCCATAGTCCCCAACTACAATCGACCCCGCACTCACCGTAGAGTACGTGTCTCGCCTCAATATAGTGTCACAGTGTGATATACTGGGGTTTCAAATCCTCAGATCATCATCTTCATCTATTACGCACCTCAAACCGGCCACGAGACTAGTCCGCTAAGCCTTTCCCTCTTGAATCAACCTCCTCACGCACTGAACCTAATCAAAACCACATACGTTATAATAAGATAATGGAACTTAACCCAATCGAAAGAAATCAAAAAACACCCAAAAAAATAAAGTTGGCAAAATCCGAGCCCCGGTCCCACATCTCAAAAAACTATGAAATTACATCAATAGAATCCTCGTCTCGCCACGAGTCCGTACATATAAAATACATAAGAATCGGAGTTCATTTGACCCCTCAAATCATCAATTCAAACCTTCTTAGGTTTCAAGCCCTAACCTCCATTTTTACCCTTTAATTCCTTGAATTTCAGTGAGTAATTCATGTTTATACACCATAATAACATAATCCGAGTCCAAATATTCATACCTGATGAAACCCCTTTGAATCCTCTTCAAAATCGCTCAAAAACCCGCTTTACTCGAAGTCCAAAATATTTTCTTCTTTTCCAAGTTCGTGAACACTGTTCACTATAACACAAGTCCTTTTTCCGCTTCTGCGTTCCCCTGACCGCACCTGCGGTCCCGCTTACGCGACAATTTGACCGCTTATGCGGTCTAACTTAAAACCATCTGGGACCGCTTATGAGATCCAAGCACCGCATATGCGGTTTTTCCTCGACCGCTTCTGCGGTCTATTATCCGCTTACGCGGCTCCGCTAAAGCGCTCACCAATCCGCTTATGCGGAAAAACTTTGGGCCACTCCTGATCGCGTCTACGATCTCCCCCACCGCATCTGCGGAACCACTTAAGCGGCTTCTTTTCCGCAGATGCGGAAATATCATAAGAATGAAACAGCCTGCAACAAATGCCTAAAACACCCATTTAACCATCGAAAATTACCCTGAGGCCCCCGGGACCTCAACCAAAAGCACCAACACATCCTATAACCTTATACAAACTTGTTCCATTCCTCAAAACATGTCAAACAACGCTAAAACCATTGAAACACATCGGATTCAAGCCTAGTTTTTATCAAAACTTCCGCAATACGCATTCACTCAAAAACCCGATCAAACAACGTTTGAATGACCTAAAAATTTGCAAACATATACAAAATCACCTAACAAAGATAGTGAAACTCTCGGAATTCCATTCCGATCCTTGGACCAAAATCTCACCTATCAACTAAAATGCGCCAAAATTCAAATTTCGCTAGTTCAAGCCTAATTCTACATCGGGCCTCCAAATTCGATTTCGATCACACTCCTAAGTCACAAATCATCACCCGAAGCTGACCGAACCACTGGAATTCACATCTGAACCCTCTAACCACATAGTCAACTTCCGATTGACTTTTCTAAAACAAGCTCTAAGTGTCTCATTTCCAACCAAAACCAATTAAATTCCACCCGATCAACTCAAATACCGATATTGAAACATAAAGCAACACAATATGGGAAAAACGGGGCGGTAACTCACATGACGACGGGCCGGGTCGTCACATCAATTTAAAGTGAATGTAGAATATCCAGAAAAATGGATACAAATGTCTAGAATGTTGAAATTGATATAATGGGATTGTTGATTAAACACTAAACTATCATTCGTTTGCTCCTATAAATACCATCTAACATTCATTATCATACAGCTCAAAACATTCTCAAGCAACTTATATAAGTTTTTCCGCATTCATATCCTTATCCTTTTTTTTGGTCATTTCAGTTCAATTGAACTAATAGATTGAATCTTGTGTTCTTTTAAGCTTTGACCGAAAAATATGCATCTTTGTCTTTGTAATTTGAAATATAAGATGATTGTTAGGACTTAGAACATGGGTAACAATTCATGGTAGTGAGTTATAAACAACTAACATATAACAGCTCAGCCTAACTAGTTATATTGTCCATTTTATGCAAATTCATCATGAAATGATAAGTTTTATAATACTTAATTGTTAACTTACAGCTCTTTCTTTATCCGGGCTTGGGACTGGCAATGTAAGCAAACTCCCGTAGCGGAGTTTCAGTGATGTGTTTTTATATGGGAAGCAAAATGAATTACTGTTTGCAGGGAATGAAAATTAAGGACTCGTTCTGTATGAGGGATAAGAGATTAATCCCGGGATTAAATATGAGATGAGTTTATCCCAGGTTTGGTTAGGATAAAATTTCGGGACCAGTATCCTGGGATTGTAGGGTTATTTTTATCCCTATGAGAGATAACTAATCCTAGGATGACTTGTTTTCCAACCATACGACTTCTAAGTTTTTAGGTGCAACGACTACTAAGTAAGAGGTTGTATCCAGACTTACACATAAGTCGCTTATCCTTGTGTTTATGGTACAAAAGGCATTATGATATGGGAAAAAGTCTAAACTGTCATTGAATATTTGGTCTGAAAAAGGTACAACAAACATAACATTAAGCACAAGACTCAAAAAAGGTAAGTCTACAAAAAAGTTTAAGTTCCAATTAATGAGGATTAACCAACAATATCAACCGATAAAGGAGCCATGAAAGCAACAAATATTGGCTATTCACTGATGCTAAAGGTAAAAACAGATAAAACATAACTTTTCACGGGGAAAACACTACTTACTGGCCAATGACACTTTTAAATTGAAACTAAGCACTTGCAGCTAGACGATGGTGTAACACATCAACTGTCTGGAGATGCAGAATTTTCAGCAAAGAGGATGAGTCTTGTCGTAAAAGAAATCACCTCATTCAGTTATAACTTGGTCAAGCGCGACCAATTACAGTCAGAAACTTTCATAATTAGTATGCAGGCTAGAACAATCCTATTTGAAAGTTATTACTCGGACAATAAGGACTGTTAAGAATCTTGATCTCCTTTATGAAGATGTGTCTTTTGACTTTGATCAGCTTTTACTAGCCTTCCTCTTGCCCGAGGATCAAGTTTTACATCAGCTGTTTCTTTTGAGCCCTTATTTCCAATTGTAGGGTTTTCAGCTTGAATTGATTTTGGAAAAGTTTTGCACCTGGTGTGATGTCGGTTTTGACATGAATTGCGACTTTTCAAGCCTGAAATTAGTTCTGCTTTCGTCTTGCCCCTATTTCTTATCATCTGATCATTATCTGCAAACAAAATTCCAATACTTCCAGCAAAAATAGTGCAGAATCAAGAATAACTTTTGGAAATGTATCAGCAAAATTCCTATTTCTCATCTAAGCAAATTTGTTAGATGAGTTGGTAAGTCCACTTCTGATGCGAGAATAATTCAGATCGGCCGTGCTCAATCAAATACAGCAAATTTCCCTTGATGTCTCACTGAAAACCAGTACTTATATGTTGATTATGTGCATGAAGTGTATTTATTTGAATAGCCGAAGTATATATCCGATGCACTGGCAAACTCCGCGAGGGTATCATTAGTCATGTTAGTGTAGAATCACCCCTTATTACTCTGCTTTATCCATTTAGGTAATATGGAGAGACAACATATTATCTAAAAGGTGTGGTATCATTATCAGCAGAACTCGTGCGAAGTAGCTCACAAATCGCAATGAAGATGAACCTACTCTACATACCTATTATGGGTTTCCTTATACACAGCCACACTTACTGGCCCGAAAATAACAATTTTAAATTTAAGGTATCAGCAAAAAGCTGTTCAGATCCATAAGGACGGGGAATGTAAGATTTACATGATAATACCAACAAAAAGCACATAAAATGTAAATGTCAAGTGCATTTTCAGGTTTCTTCCATCGCACTTTGTTCATGAACAAATACGGTTGTACTGCACCATTCAGTATCTAGAAGTTCAAGTTTGGGTTACCCCCACGAAGGAGTTAATTCTACAATCCAAAGTTTATCAGGGATTACCAGGACTTGATAAGACTGCACGTGGTCGTGGGACTGAACTGGCCCTGGCATTTGTTTTGCTTCCACCAGAAATGTTTTGGTTATTGTCCTTTGTTCTCCCTGACCAATCAGCAGAGTGAATTCCAATCCGCTTTTAAAGTATGCGGTAACAAAAAGTTGTAAAACGAAGTATGTAACCTGTTGATGATGAAACCCCGTGTCTATCTGGGCTTAAAATACATGCTCGGGGTATCCTCACAACTGATGTTGGTGAATCATCTTTATACACCATCAGTAAAGAGCAAAGGAGAAAAAGCAAGGAAAAGGTCAGACACTACTAAAGCTGAGAACAAATAAAATGATGGATATGGAAGGCAATGATGTATTGATGGAATCAGTTGAATACTACAATAGTATGTCCGAAGTTGTTGCTGGATGTTAATATGCAAACTCTCATGTTTTGCTTAAATCCAACCATCTATACTGTGTGTGTCATGGTATTGAAAATGGTGTACTGTGAAATTAACCAACAAATCAAAGCCTTCAATGAGCATTATGCAAGACAACAAAACGTGAGAAGTAGCAAGAACTACAGGGATTTGGAGACTTAAAACCAAACATATTCTCATAGTCACAAGATAGAAGATGGATATGCATCCGCTAAAGCTGACCTGGTTGATCAACCATAGAAAGCTGCAGTATTAGTGGTAATCAAGCAACACATCAGAAAGCTTTTGAATAGGGTCATCAAACACAGTACAGTACTGGAAGGAAGTCTAATCATGCGACACATCAGGATTCAGCTCAAAATAGACAAGGTCAAGGACCAGCATACACAAAATGGAAATGCTTTAAGCCTCTACTTCTAGGATTATTTACAAGTAGAAATCTGTAAGAGGCTAAGTAGAATATGATGCCGTGCATTATTCCTTTGCTTGCATCAGGATATTACAATAAAATCCATACTTACAATAACCCATGCTTAATGGAAGTAGGAGGATACGCAAAAGAAAACTAAGTCAACTACAATTAGTTTGATGAATTGTATAGAACCATTGTTACATCATTTTAAGAAACAAATAGCAAGTCAAACCAATGCCGCCATGTCAGATACCCATTTATAAGGAAAATTTAAATCGAAAAATAGATCCTCTACATATATATTAACTCAACAATCAAAGCCTATTCAATTCAACTACACCTAAATATAATAGATGAGCCTCCACATCCATTTCGCTCCATTAGAGGCCATTTCATCCAATATCGACAAACAATTAGTCTTCTACGGCAAATTAATTAGGATCTGCTTAACACTAGAGTTACTCGAACCTTAGTTATCACAACACTGACATACAAGTCTAAATAGCAAAATATTATAATATCTAGAAGGTTTGATTTTGGGCTAAAGCTATAGGAAGGTATGATCTTGATCCAGAATCGATAAAACTGAACTTTTTAAGTTCCCCTAATCTTGCATGATAAAGAGCAATCCAAAAATAGTTAATCACAACAACAACCCAGTGTAATCCCATAAGTGGGGTATGTGGAGAGTAGTGTTGTTTATCCGATAGACCCTCGGCTCTCTCTCAAACACACAAAAGTTAAAGTAGAAATTGATTGCAAGACCAAGTTATATTAGCAAAAAACAAAGATAATATAAGAATGAAAGATGGGATTCAACAGACAAAAGTATACCTGAAGAAGATAAGTCACTTAAGGAAAGGGATTCAAAAGCCTTCAATGATGGCAAAGACTCATATGCATACTCATCATCTTCTTCTTTCTGTTGCCTCACCTTAACCCTAGGGTACACTTCCAAATTTCAAGAAAAAAAAATTGAACGGAAAAATCAGAATCCAATATGCATAGAAGATTAAAGAAAATAAAACAAACCAAAATTGAAACTCACTTTGACTTTTGACTTGCAGAAGCTTAAGAATTTAACAAGTAAAATGAATACCAAGAGTCAACCAGCTATCTCTGATTCTGAAAACCCATCTCAGCAAATAACATCAAAAAAGCAAAATCAGGATCATATTTAGAAAAGATCAAAAAATCATAAGAAAACACCCAAAAATTCCACTTGACTTTTGACTTGATAAAGTTTCAAAACTTGACAAGTAACTAAAGTTTACCTGCTGCTTGGCTTCAGCTGTCTCTAAATTTGATAAAACAATGAATTAGTGGATTTTTGGGGTTTAAAGATGAAATCTTTGGTAATAAAAGTGATAAAAGACATGAAAAACATGTGGTGAAGAAGATTGTGAATATTCAACCAAGCAAAAAGGACTCTTGGAAATGGAAACAAGTAATATAAAAGGTGAAAATCACGTTCTTTTTTGGTAAGTTGATTAAGATTTTATGTGGGGTTTATACTTGTATTATGCTTTGTTGAGGTCAAATAGGCAATATAGAGAATGGGTCCTATTTGTAGGAACTTTCGGCAGAATCAGATGCGTTTCAGAAGCATGTACGGTAGGTAATGCCACAGAGATGGTCAACTAATTGCTGCTTCCTTTCAAGTTTCAGTTTCCTTTTTGTCTCTGCCTCTCTCTCTCTTTTTATTTATATTTATATATTCTTTATGCAATGTCATCCTAACGTGCCAAGTAGGAATGGCAATGGACCAAGCAGGACAGTAAATATTATTACCTTCTGTCCAAAATAACTGATTTTTTGGTTTTTTTATTATGATCCAAAATAAGTGACTTTTTTAGATTTTAAGAATAATTTAATGATATTTTTCCTACATTATCCTTGGAGTAAATAGTATTGGAATATATGTTAGGATTGTTTATGTGAGATAGTAAAGTTAAAATAGTCAATTTGATTGTTAATTAATGCTAAAGGATAATTTTTTTAATACGTGTAAAAACATAAAAAAAAAAATCATTTATTTTGAAGGAATAATACTAATTGATCTCTTAATAGAGTGATTCAATCACTAATAATGATGGCTACGACAGAGGGCAGGCTGATAAGGATGGTCTAGTAGGACTAACATGCTTTTAGGATTGTAAGGGGTGTACAATCACCTTCGACGGATTTCATATCGTAATGAGAATGGAAAGTGAGGATAAATTCGTACAGATCTAGGATAGTATTTTTTAAATCTATTTAGATTCTTTTTATGTATCATAATGTCCTATACATGCATAGGCTTTTTGATTCATTTATTCGTTAGGTTCTTATCATAGTTCAGTTTTGATCGTTTTTTTAATCAAATCAAGTAAGTCGATTCTTAAAATATTGAGACCAAACTAAACTAATTAAGTCGTTTTTTATCGATCTAGTTTTTTTCAGTTTTTTATTTTTGATTATTTATCGATTTTTTCTTAAATATGAGACATACACTACCAAATACATATTCTAGCGACTACATTTTCAACATAACACTTTCAAACCAATTGCTCTATAAGAATCTATCATTTACCAAGATATATTGATCATAATTGAATCAAATAGTGATGATTACTTTAAGTACTCAATTAAAATTTGATATTTTAACATGAAATAAATTTTTTTACATAGCAAAAAAAAACTATCAATCAAACTAGAATATAAAGGTAAAGAATTAGATTTATTATAACAGCAAAGAGCTAGACTAAAAATACAAACAACTAGTATGTACTGTAAAATTTTTAGGATTAACATGATTTTAGGATTGTAAGAGGTGTACATATCACCTTCGGAATTCCATAAGAATGGAAAGTGAGGATAAATTCGTACGGATCTAGGATAGTATTTTTAAATCTATTTTAGATTTTTTTATGTATCATAATGTCCTATACATGCATAGGCTTTTTGATTCATTTATTCGTTAGGTTCTTATCATTAGGGATATTCATGGTTCAACTTTGATCAATTTTTCCCTAAAAAGAAATCAAACCAAATAAATCGGTTCTTAAAATATTGGGCTATACCAATTAAGTCGTTTTTTATCGATCAAGTTTTTGTCGATTGTTTTATTTTTTGGTTATTTATCAGATTTTTCTTAAATATGAGACATACACTACCAAATACATATTCTTGCGACTGCATTTTTAACATAACACATTCAAACCAATTGCTCTTTGAGAAATGTATCATTTACTAAGATATATTGACGATAATTGAATCAAATAGTGATGATTACTTTAAGTACTCAATTAAAATTTGATATTTTAACATGAAATAAATTTTTTTACATAGCAAAAGAAAACTATCAATCAAACTAGAATATAAAGGCAAAGAATTATATTATTATAATCGCAAAGGGCTAGACTATAAATACAAACAACTAGTTTGTACCGTAAAAATTTTAGAAACTTGATATAAAAATATAAATATATATAGGTATAATACTATATTTAAATAGCTACTTCTATAGGCGGTTTGGTTTGATTTTTTCCGGATTTTTTATTAAAATAAAAAAAAAACAAAATTTGATTGGTTTTTAAAATTTAAAATTAAAACCAAACCAAACCTAAAATATATCAATTTTTTTTGTCATTTTGGTTCAATTTTTCGAATTTTTTGTAATATCCCTACTTATCACTAGATTCATCAAACTTATAAGTTTATATGGGTTTTAATGTAGTAAGTAACAGTTTTTGAAATATGCTTTTTGTTGAAAGCGTTCAGTTTAAAATACGTCGGTTATGTGCTTCATCCACCATTGTTAATAGAGATGACAACGGAATGAGATTTAACAAAGTAACATGAGCAAAAAGAATTTATTATTATTATTATTATTATTATTATCATTATTATTATTATTGTTGTTGTTATAATTGTTGTTATTTTCGAATTAATCGGTTCAATATAAAATCAATTCTTAAAAGAAATTACACGAAGATGACTTTTCAGACTTCAAGCTGATATTCATAATCATCCACTATTATCAATATCTTCAACACATTGCATACACAATCCAATCAAAAAATAAATTTTGTCAAATCAAAAGTTTTCTTCTTCAAAAATGTCACTCGTGCTATCGAGGCCTCCTTAATACAATTTTTAATGTCCCATCTTCTGCCATTTTTGGTAAATACCTAGGTTTTCATCTATCAACACATTTCCCCAAAAGGAGAGATTACTAATTCATACTTGATAAAATGAATAATAAGTTTTCGGGCCGGAAAGCTAATCTTTTAAACCTCGCGGGCATAACTATCCTTGTACAATCAGTCCTAGTAACCATTCCTACTTATTCCATGCAAACTAACCTCCTCCCCATTTCTACTAGAACCCATATAAATCGCATTTAACATAACTTTCTTTTGGGATCCACCCCAGAAAAAAGAGGATCCACATTGTGAATTGGGATTACCTAAGCCCCTAGATGACTTGAGACTCTACAAAACATATGCCAAAAACTTAGACATGCTAGCAGGTTTACTCTAGTGCTTCCAAAGCAGCATTGTCACATTGTAGGTGTGACACTCCGTAAATTCGAACTAGGTGTGAACGTGATAAATGAGTATTAATACTATATTTTAGATATATAAAATACTATCAGGATGGGTATAGGTGGAAATAGTCATTTGGAATCAAGACAAGAACTGAGGTGCATAAAATTCGATAAAATCGAATAAGTTTTATGGAAGATCTGTCTTTAAGACTGATTTCATGAAATTTTGTTAGGGATTGGAGAAGAATCAAAGCATAAAAGTTGTTGGACTTTAAAATATATTTCGAACGATATATTGTGGAGCCCGAACAAACGTTTGTGCAAAATATTATGTACATTTTACTGGACAATATGCATTATGCGCGCGGACCGGATAGTCCTATGCACGACCGCGCACTTGTAGCAGTGCTACTGCCCTTGTGCGCATTCAGGTGTGCGTTTGACACTTCAGGTACGAGGGAGTGCACCCGGGAGATCATTTCACAAGCCCTACCCCATCCCCCACACTCCCAAAACATAAAAAATTGCTTTAGAAATGGAAGGTCTCAAGAACCTAACTCTGCAAAGGTCCCTCCATCATCTAAGGTAAATTCTAATGGTGATTCTAAGTTAATTTCAATTCTCTAAAACTTTATTAACATGGATAAACCCTTCAAATCATTATATATTCGGTTGTGACATCATAGTGAACTCGAATTCAAGAGGATTGAATGTCAAGAGGCAATACCTTCATCCTATAATTGATTATTGCATTGGATTAATGATTATAAACTCCAAGTTTAGAGATACGAGTTGATAGATTTAATAGAAAAGCAGGAACGGTTATAAGCTTGAATTATTGGTTGTTGATTATTGATTAAGGATATCGTTTATCTTGTGGGTAATAAAGAATCGTGTTGATTATAGCAATTTGAGATTTTATAATTTCTAGGAGCAAGAGAATATGTCGTTGGGTGTAGAAATACCATTAATGAGGGCTATGAATATTTATACCCGCCAAGTGTTTGATGTAAATATGACCAAAATATGAGTATTATTGCTAATTTGGAATCCCTTTTGGCTTGTGTTGATATAGATTAAATTTGAAAGGGTTGGTGAATGTTGTATTACGTTCAAGAGCAAGAAGTTAAGGTATGTGAGACTAACTCTCTACGTTTGGGAATATTAATGATTTTCCATACACTAAGTTTCTTTTATGACATTACTAATTGCCTCAGAAATATAGTTAAGCCTAGATCCTTGAATAGCTACAGAAATTCTATTGTCTAGCTTCGTAACTCATTCATGACTTTCATTTTGAACGTTGTGAGCTCGGTGTTTAATCAATAAAGACTTGAGTTTGATACCAATAAGTCTTAGTCTATATTACTCAGCATGTCATAAACAATTGAAGTTTCAATTTTTATAATCAGTTCAAGAATACATGTCTCAATCTAGTCCTATTCAGTATTCCAGTATCATGTAACTCAATATATTTCAGTATTTCAACATCACATATTGTAATATGATTCTCAGTTCTTCAATTTAAATCCCTAAATATTAAACATATGTATTTGGATCCGAGGCCGTAGTTTATATGCTTTATGCATATTTGGGCCTCAGATATGCATTTTGGGCATGAGACCATAGTTATGTATACATATACTTGGGCTTGAGGTCGTAGGTTGTGCACGGATATATTGGCCCGAGATCGTTTATTCAGATAAACTATTTGTTCATCGTTCAGAAAAAGTAGTATTCATATCTTTACTTCCTTTGTTTTGTTCAGTTATTAGTTGTCATGTACTCATCAGTTATCAATTATCATTTCAGTTATCAGTTATCATTTTAGTTTTCGTTTCAACAGTTATCATTCCAATTATCAATTTTCAATCCGCATGTATCAACTCAGTACTAGTCCAATAACCTCTCAAGGGTCCATAACTAGCCTTTCTTCCTATAACTAACAAGAACAACCATAATAATCGGAGCAAGCCTCCACCATCCATATTACAATAAACCGAGTGTCCTCTTAGCATAAATTCTCAAATTAGCGATACTACCACAATCTCCATACTTGGTTCAAATTTCAAATCAACCAGGTGACTACATGTCACATTTATACAATCCCCCCCCCCCCCCGAGACACTCTCCCACGGTCTTCTACACCAGATAACAAGTCTGTACATCCATACCACTAGTTGTACTAATTCTATAAAGCAAATCGAGAATTCATAACCAGATTACAAAGCCTCTTTCACAAAAACCTGTCTTAGGTGATGCTAGAAACAATCCCAACTTACTCCAAACATTCAGATTCCTCCCTTGCTCATCTGAGCTCGTGATATCCTTGCCAACACAGAATCACAACCTCGGTTCCACATTTTTAATTTTTTCTCCATACTGCCCATTGCACCTATCATGCCAATATGCGGTAATAACAAAATTTCATTATAACTCATGAACCACTAATAGGGTAAACACTTCATCACACAGAAACCTTTTACTTTTCCCATTCCAAGAGAGCCATATCAACACGCGAGTAAATTCTCACAATTGTTGGTCATTCCAATCCTCAAGTAGTGGCCTAACCACTATAACTCTTCCAGGATCCGCCTACACATAACATGTTATAATACTTGAATACCCCCAACTAAATCAATTACGACATCCATCAAGCCTCACACGTATCGTTACGAATCACCTGCATAACTCAATAACGCTGAAGGAACTGGTCACTGCCTCCAATATGCCAATTCAACCATGGCCGACCTATCTAACTTCTTCTAATTCATCCTTAACTTGCCTTAGAGAATATTAGCCCCATTCTTTACATCCACAACCTAAATATGCACTCATTTGAGTGACCCCGTTCCATAAGACCGCACTGTATGCAAACCCATGAACTATTTCTTACCCTCGCTGCACGCATATTAGCATCTTCGACTGATGCACTTATAATCCCTCTATGAATTTGAAGTCCTTTTCTTTCATTCCTCCAAAAGCTATACTAGAAGCCAAAGATATCATAGAACGTTCCAAGCCTCTTTTCATAATCCGCTTCAAAGCTCGATTCTTAACCATACTTATGGACTCGAAATCCTTAGGCACCATGCCTTAATCTTTGAATCAACTTGTATCGTTATTAAGAGTCACCTACTCTGAATTGTCCTGAATATAATCAACTCCTAGAATCTTCTAGAACATGAACACCCTTTCAATGGAGCACTCGGTTGAATCACTCTCCTTGAACCCGCATCAACACAAAGCATAAATCCTAAACCTTCCCCAAGCCTATACATAATTGATAAGGCCATTTATGGAACACTATCAAACCATTTGCTTAAATTACCACTTGTATTCTTTTCCCTTAGCTGAAATAACTTGCCCATGTGCCGATAGCCAGAAATCTCACAAGAAGTTAATCATACAACCCAATCGTATGCAGTGGGACTCTCCCACTTATCTTGGAGCTACTATTACACAACTCTGGTTCCTACCAAGATTCTTTATCTCTCATCGACATAATCTTGCTCAATCAACCGCCAAATTCCTCAAAATACTTTCATTAGCATTTCATGAACACCATGAATATCTAACAACATTCACATATTCGACTTCTTACTGGATAGCCAGTAGGATTCTTTGCAAAAGCTTTGCCAACCACGCGGCTGCTATATGCCCATAGGAGATAACCTACGTGTGGAAATTACATGCTGATATCTCCAGCAATGCTGCAATGCATTATTACTACGAAATTAGTACCCATCCTGAGCCCATGGTCATTCACTAGCTCCACAAGTCCGTTCATTACTCATGTACTTTAATTAAATGTGCGGCAATACCTCCCAATTTGAGGTCATGTTGTATCCCTCTCCATATCAAGCAATTCCTTTTTTGTTGCACCCAACCTCCCATTATATAATAGGAAATAATTCAAATTAAGCTCGTAGACTCAATCATCGTCCATTAATATTCCCAAATCACTCCAAACATTCCTCAGGGGGTATAATTATCCTGCCATTGAACTCATATGCTACTCTGCCACTATGCCACTTTGGGTAAACTCACTTCTTTTAAGAAACTACTTGACCTCCGCTTCTTAAACCTAGCTTTCTAATAGTTTAACCACCGCATGTCACTTCCCACATGTCCTTCCTCCGCCCTTGCGGCTCAGCTGATGCCTCAGATCAAAATCTAACTCGGTAACACTTGAACTAATAGATCGCTACTAACTTTAAACATTTTTAAGATCGTCTTTTCTCGAGCCCTCAACATTAAAAAACTTGATTCAATCCTGAACCACTGCACATTGCTATCTCTGACAGCCGCTTCTTCAACACTATCTCACAGTATTCTGCCCCAAGGCGATTTATGAAAGATCCTAACACAGGCGAACTTAACACTTTCAATCGAGGGCGACGATACCACGTCACAGATGAAATTTCACCACGCTTGAAAATACCAAGTCTCGTTACGAAATCAACCCAAATCTGGACATTTGTCAACTAATTACTTTTCCTCCACCGAAAATGAGATACTCAATCTCGCAACCATGCTTTGAGTAAACCTCCTTTCAAGTCATCCACTACTCCGACACGTAGGCAAGTATCATACCAACACATCAATACCATGCGATAATCATTCATGACCATCATGGCAATTTGTGCCTAGCCTCAGGGCTCTCAGAAGTATAGCTACTGAGTTGAAATGATAGAATATCTTTCCACAACGCAACAACAATAGCTCACACAACCACGCATGGAGGAACATCCTGCACTATATTTGTAGTATCACTACAATTACTCACTCATTGATTCATAACCAACTATTCGCGTCATATAAGATTGAATGGAAAGGAAATGAAGGCATTAGCTTCAAAGGGAATCAAATCGCATGATAAGGAAATCAAGAAGGAAAGTGCTCCTAATAGCCCTGTAGCCTCTCAAAGATAAGTACAGACATCTCCATACCGATCCGCGAGACTCTACTAGGTTTGATCATGACTCGTGAGACCTAAGGGAACCTAATGCGCTGATACCATGTTGTCACGACCCAAAATTCACTAAAGGTCGTGATGGTGTCAGAAACCATTGTCAAGCAAGCCAACGCCATTTAACTAGTAATTTCTCGTTTTAGATATTTATAAAATCACTTTTTTTTAACATTTAAACAATAAATAATAAATTTACTGAACACATAATGATACTTTTAAAAAATTTAAAATACTGAATAATCCCATAGACATCCCAAAATCCGGTGTCGTAAGTGCATGAGCAATTTTTATGAAGCAATATAGTTCAATAACTGTCCGAAATACAATTGGATAGTAGCAAAAGTACAATAAAGTACTCTGAAAGACACTCTGCTGACTGCGGACCGTCTTAAGAAGTACAACCCGGTTAAGTTTCTGTATCCACCATCCAGCTGCACTGAAAGAGGTCACTAGACATACAAGTGCCTGTGCAACAAAAATGCACAACAAGTGTAGCATGAGTACGAAAACAACGTCTCATCTAATCTCAAAGAAGTAGAGACGAGATGTCGACTTTGATATTTACTAGTGGTCCAATAATAATATACCAATAGTGTAATAAAGCAAGGATTTCTACATACATGGTTGTAACTCAATAGAATGAAACAAGTAAATAATTCTTTTATTGATAGGGAAATTTCTAAATACATTTTAATCATTATACATTTATTCTCAATCCGGAAAAGCAATATCATCATTTGTAAATATCAAGACAAGCAGTACAAGAATGCACAAATCATGCGGAGGACGTACAATCCGATCCAATAATATTTAAATTGTACACTGCCAAAGGGTCGAATGACGCGAATCATAGATGCATCAATTACCCCGTCCGAGAATCATACATGCGACGCGGCCAAATATAAATAAACACACCAAACAATCAATTAGAAATTCATCAGGGAAACAAATATCCAATAAAAGGCAGTCTCTCTTTTTGAAAATCAAGAAAACGATGTCTAGTTATTAGAAATTCATTTACACGTTTAATGATTTTTTTAAGCATTTCAAAGTGAGAACAAGATTGCAAATATTAAAATAAAATATGCTTTTGGGTCATAAACTATCTAGACTTAAGCATAATAGTAGTTACGCACGGACTCTCACTACCTCGTATGTACGTAGACCCCACAAATAGAAGCACATATCTAATTAATTCACTTATGGATATTTCTCTCTTATGAGGTTAGAAAGGAGACTCACCTCACTCTGAAGTTCCATATACGGCTTCCAACTCTTTCCGATGACTCAAACTGATGCTAATGCTCCTAAAACAAGCCAAATAATGGGCAAACCAATGAAAACATACCCTAATACTCATAAAAAATTCATTTATATAAATTCCCAACTCCGTATTGAAAGGTTGACAAACTCGCCCTCGGGCCACGTGCTCGGAATCCAAAAAATTTCGATAAATTTTACCCATAATCTCACAAACTCAAATGTATAATTTACTCTCAATTTCATGTCCAAAATTGTGGTCAAACTCCAAAAAAATATCAATTTTCTAGGTTTTCCTTCAAAATCCAAATGTCTACAAATTTTCACGCTAAAATTCATACATAATCAATATATTTAACTCAAGACTAGTATAAACCACTTACCTCAAGCTTCTGCGGTCCCGTAGGTGCATTTCGAATTCCATTTCTGCGGTCCCAAACTCAAGTCCAAAAATTTGTTTATGCGGCCTCATCGGCTTAGATGCGCACCTGGACCAACGATCACTGCCCTTCTCCGCCCAAACAGCATTTGCGACCCCATGGCCGCTTCTGCGGCAGCGCACCTGCGGCCAAAACCTCGTAGGTGCGGTTACACCAGATATCATCTGCCTCAATTCTTCCTCAAATTTCAAAATTGATCTGTTAACCATCTGAAATCCATCTGAGGCCTCCCGGACCCCAACTAAGCATACCAACTAGTCTCCAAACATAATGCGGACCTGCTTGAGGCCTCAAATCACATCAAACAACGTCGAAATTACGAATCACACTCCAATTCGAGCTTTATGAACTTTAGAACTTTAAACTTCTATATTTGATGCCGAAACCTATTAAATCACGTCGGATTGACCTTAAATTTTGCACACAAGTGACATTACAGACCTACAAAATTAAAATCCGACCCTTATATCAAAAAGTTCACTTCCGGTCAAACTTCTCAAAAACCTTCAAATTTCTAATTGTCGTCAAATGACTCCAAAATGACCTACATACCTTCAAATCCACTTTCTATCTTGCTCCCAACACCAGAATCACCATACAGAGCTATTCCAAAACTCGAAATCTGAAACAAATATCGATAGCACTGAAATGTACTTCAACCCAAACTTATGGAATTCTTCCAAAATGTTAATTTTCACAATAGGTGCAAAAACCCTCCCGGATCATCCAAAACTCGATCGGACATACGCCCAAGTCTAAAATTATCATACGAACCTGCTAGAACTTGCAAATCTTGATTCTGATGTCATTTACTCAACAATCCAATCCTTGTCAATTCCTCCATCTTAAAGCTGTCGAAATGCGAGTTCTCTTTTCAAATCAACTCCGAACTTTCCAAAATTCAATTCCGACCATGAATATAGGTCATAATACCTGATAGAAAGCTGCTCACGGCCTCAAACTGCCGAATGATTTGCTAGAGATCAAAAGGACCGGCCGAGTCGTTACAATATTGTTGCCCATTGGCTCAAGAAACTGTGTAAATGCCTCCACTATCACTACCCCGGCCCACACACTCTTTATTCCCACCTCTTACTCTACTCTCCTACCGATCATTTTCTAGAAAATCTGGATTAACAGAAATTCTAACCTATTCAATCACATCTCCATACCTACTTGTCGTATAACAATCATCTTGCAAACTACGAAATATATCACTAGTCTCACTGCCCCCAACCCCTTCAACTCTCAAGCACTCCATCCCCATCAATTGGCTCCAGCCACCGGCAATCCACTATAAACTTGAAATAGATGGTTCTTTGAATCTCGACAGCCCCATCAGTGGCGTGAGGGGGAATGATCAGAGATCACATGAGCTCATGGGTCGTGGGTCACGCCAAGAGCACCATTGCCATGATTGCCATGCATGCTAAACTACTTGCCTTATTAGCAGGATTCGAACTTGCTTTAACCAAAAATCTTTTCCATTCTTAAGTATTATGCAATTTATTTGTCACTCATAATCATCGCTACTCATAGATTCTTTATGAATGCAGTTTTCTTCCTGATGCTGTGAGACTGGACGTATATGCCACATATTTTGGGAGGGCAGTACTGTGGCAAATGCACTGGCAAAATATGGATGAAAATTGACTCTACTAACTCCAGAAGTGGCCATAATACAATGTTCTAGGACACACCTCCCCATTCTGTTTTAAATGCTTTCAATAAGGACAAATCGGGAAGGATCGATATGCGATCACTGCCCCTAGTTTGTAATAACTAGATACTCCTTTTATTTTAGTAATGAGGTATTCCATTTCCTTAGCAAAAAAGAAAGATATTTATGAGTTCTTGGTGATAGTCTTCTCGTGTTGACGAATGTAGCTTCTCAATCCTCTTGATATGAACCAAGTTTCTCGTAAAAAGGTAGCTCGGAGCACAAAACCACTGATCGAGGAAGCCATGCTCAGTAATGCCTCTACTCTACTAGTCCTACTACAAGATACTAGATAGAAAGGTCGGTTTAAGAATCAACGAAAAGATCTTATTTCAAAGCAATCTTTGGAGTTTTTTCTTATCCGAACATGTCTTTGCAAGAAAATAGGATTTCATATTGAGCACCAAATATATATTATTGGGATGAGAGGGCTAGCTCCTACTAGCTCTCCCCTTCAAGAATCACACGTTCGAGTTCCCCCATTTCTTATTTACGCAGGGTTCGAGGAAGAGATACATTTTTAGTGGTGTGATATAAATAGCCTACTACAATATAAGTATTAGTGGCTATTTTCACGACTTGAACCCGTTATCTATAGGTCACACAAAGATAACTTTCAAAGCTCCGTAAGAGAATTTTATAGTGTAGTGACAAAATGAATTCAAAAATATTAATTTTGTTATGAATAATTTGTACATTGGATGTTACGTTGGATACTACATTGGATGCCTATGTTGTGAATAATTGAAAGTTTAAATCTCCTATTTTACGTCAATCTTCTTTGCTTTTTATGCCTATAAATAAAGGTCATGTAATTGCAATGGAAAAATACACAAAATTGAAAGAACAATATTCTTCTCCCTTCTTTCTATCTCTTCTTATTTATATTTTACTGCATTACTTTTATTTTATAACAAATTTATATTACTAGCTCAGACCTTAAGTGTGATACTCTAATTTTATTTTTAAATTCGCTTTTAGGAATATGCCATTACATACTACCCACCCTAGTTCAAATTGAGTCAAATTGTATTTGGATATTCTTTAGAAATCTTGTGAATATTCCATCTTTCTACATAGAAAAGTGCTTTCCAATCAAAAAGTACTTTCCTAGAATATTGTTCTCAAAACTCTTTCAGATTTTGAAAAATATCCACTCTTCATTAATGTTCAAGTTATCCAAACCCTACATTTGAATTTGTTAGAATCAGAATCTAATAAAATTATTGAAGTTAATTTTCATTATCGAATTACCAAAGCAGCAAAAATACCTAAGCGGGAACAATTTCTTTTAACAAATCCCTCAATTCTTTCAACTTTAGACGGATTGAATCATGATTTTTTTTTACTTGACTCGATGAGTTGAACATAAATAATTCATTAAGCTATTGGGTCAAATAAGTTAAAATATTATATCCTGAAGGGTAAAAATGCAACGAAAAACCCAAACGTATTAAATCTAATTTGGAAACTGAATATATGAATTTGGGAGAATTTAAGCTAATATTTTAGAAAAATACTTCAACTTTTACATCTTTGGAAGGCAAAATATAAAATTTAACCCATTTTGAATCAAGCAAATTTCGGACAAATTGAGTTATGCATGACTTGTTTATTAAAAGCTCGTTTGGGTTAGTTGATAGTAAATATTTGATAAGCATTAAATATTGATAAGTATTTTTTAAGTGTTGAAACTGATTTTATAATAAAAAAAATTATATTTGGATAACTGGTGAAACTAATGGTAAACAATTCGTGTGTTTGATAAAAAGTACTCCTTATCAACTGTTCTTTTGATAAAATAATTATATATCTGTAAAGTAAAGGAATGTAGAATGGGGAGAAAGCTAAGATTTTGTTTTGAGAATTAGAAAAAGTATTAATGATAAAATCGTAAAAATTTTGGTCAAACTATACCTAAAATCATAAGTTGAAAAGCCATAAATTGAGTTGATCATCTTATGGCTTTTCACTTTGAATATTTAACTAGCAAATGCCTAAATAAGGTTAAGGGTACTTATATACAGTTTGACCAGCTTATAAGCTTACTCTAATAGGTTTTTAAATTGATTTGTATTACCCTCCAAAATTTGGCTTATCCGCCTATTTGTCTCAATTTATGTGATAGACTAGTTTTTTTCAAAAACAATGTTACCTATATGTATTTAAAAATAATTTAATTTTAAAAATTTTATTTTGATATTTAATAAGATTATTTATATCACACAAATATTTTAGGAATTTTTTCTTATCTATACCATATATGAAACCTTATTATCAAAAATGTGCAATATCTAAATTACCTGCCTAGTTCATATTTTTTCTACAATTGATGTACCATTCGTTAATATTCCCTCAATCACCCCCTAAAATTAGGAAAGAATGTTGCATTGATTGAGTGTAAAGTAAATATATGCCATAAGTGTGCTTAGGCCTTAATAGTAGATTCTACGGTAAAATGTTATAGTAAAAGTATGCTACAAATCAGAAAAGAATTTTGGGAGCAATTAATTCTACATTAACTTCAATTTTGGGATTGACTGATTCAATATTAAATTCAAGTTTTGAAACAGAAAGGAGATTTCTGTTCTTCTATATATTTTCCATCATTGGTAGCCATTAAAAAGCTTGAAAGCTTTGAATTCAAATTTGGATTTTCAAAAATTATTATTTGTTTGGATTAAGTGTTGTTGTAAATAATTCGGAATATGTTTAGGAGTTTATATCTCAATTTTGAGGAGTTTTGGTGAAGATTAGACTTGGTTTTGACTGAATTTCAAATTGAAACTCGAAGAAGAAGAAGAAGAAGAAGAAGAAGAAGAAGAAGGAGAAGAAGAAGAAGAAGGAGACATATTTCTAGAAATTATAGATAAATTGTAGAATTATAGATAAATTGTAGATTGGGAAGACTAAAATTTCTACAAATCTTTTATAGTTATGTCGAAAATGTTAATTATGCTACAATTAAAATGAGAATTGGGATATTAAAATTCAATGTATCTAGTTTGTAGATATCTTGTAGATAAATTGTAGATTATTTGTATTCTAATTGTAGATGCATTGTTTTCTATTTTCACATATTCAAAACGACTAAAGCTTCTACAAATTCTGCAAAAAATAGTCTACAATTTTTCTAATTTTTTTACAATTTATTTGCAATTTCTGGAAAATATGTCTTCTTCTTCTTCGAGTTTCAATCGACTGTATTAACCAGTAACCTGAAGCCACTGCAAAAAAAAAAATATAAAAAAAAACAAAAAAAAAAGTGCAAACTTGAAGTTTAATACAGAGAAGCAAGCGTTTGATTTCCTTGGATTTCATTGGCACGAACCAAATGAAAGGAACTTGTGAGATCTACGACGCGAGCTTGATCTTCCTGCTACTCCAGTTTTGACTGGATACCAACACTAAGGGAGATAAAAGTTGATCAAGCTGAATTTTGACTTCCGTTATTTTAATATGTAAAATAATGGAAAGACTTAAATTAAGGAGTATAAAATATCATATTAATTATAATCTTAAATAGATATGGTATATAAATGGTAATTTGGTACACTAAAATGTAATTAACACAAACCTTAAATATTAAGGATATAAACCTATATATGATATAGGAAGATAAAAATTATTGTTAGTTTAAAGCATTGAGTACGAATTGTTTTTTACCCAGTTGACTCAGTAATACCACTGTTAGTTTTTAGATCTCCCTTTGGGTCTTTTGTTAAATGGGCTAAACCTGCTTAACTTCAATAAACTTAAAGGACTATAGGTGCTCAGGGTAATAGATAAAGGACAAAGTTAAACTTACCCCAAAAAGATGAGGGACAATTTTGACTAAAAACTCTTTCGATCTGTTATCTGTCTTCTGTCATACTATTGATTAAGGATTAAATTAATTGCATTTTCTAATGCAAGATAAGAACAGTGACACACCCGTTTCCTTATTCTAAACCACAGCGGGCGCCGGCCTCTCTCCTCCGTTGTCTTTCTTCTGAGTTAGATCTCCCAATTCACAATAAAAAAGGTCAGTTTGCTGTCCCTCAGTCTGTTGTTCTCTTATTACTTTATCGTGATTTTTATTTACTTCTCTGCCGCTGAGATTGATTTGTGGTAGTTTGATTTCCATTTCTTTTCAAGTAGCTGTTTCAGCTGTTGTAATTCAATTCCTTGAAAAAGTGGTCTGATTATGCCTTTCCCTGTGTGTTTTATGGGGAACATTATTATGAAAAGGTGGAATAAAGCGGATCTTCAGTGTTGTGAAAGTGTACTTTCTGTGTGAGGTGGGGGATGGTTGTTTGATAACTTGACTGGGAGAATTAGTAGTATCTAACTTCTAATTTTGAAATTTAGCTTAGGTAATTTACAGTTATTTTTAATGATTTATTGATACAAATGTGTAAACTTCAGTGACCATGCGTGAAATAAACAACAACAACAACTACCCATAATAATCCCACAAGGTGGGGTCCGGGGAGGTAATACGTACGCAGCCTTACCCTACCCGAAAGGGCAGAGAGGCTATTTCCAAATCGACAGTGACCATGTGTGAAATGAACTCAATAATTAATTGGTGTCGCTGAAATGATATACCTTTGATACTGAATTGCTTGAGGACTTACTAATGATCGCTGTATTCTTTTGTTTTACTGATCGGGTAGGCAGCTGGATTTGCGGTTGATAGATATTTTAAAAGGAACCTGCATGGATTTGCAGCTCCATCAGTCTCTCTCTCTTGTTGGTTTATTGCTTTGTTTTTTGTAAGAGAAAAGCATAGAAGTGAGATGAATTTTCTTAATTTGTTAAAATTTAGGAAAGCGCATTGCAATATTGTTAGATACTTATGTGTAAATAGTCCTAGTCCTATATATAGTTGGAGTAGAATATGTCCTAATCCCATATGTAGTAGGTTTATAATATGTCCTAGTCTGATATGTAGTAGGAGTAGAATATATATTATATATAGGGCTCATTGTATCATTGTTAAAAACATCAATAATAGATTTTTCTCCCGTGCATTCTCACATGGTATCAGAGCTTCAGTGAGAAATTATCGTTGTGCGTCATTCCAGCGACATCCAGGAAGAAAGATCTCATCGCCTTGCAATTTTCCGGCAACTTAGTCTTGTTCCCAGGGTTCATCATTGCTACATTGGTACTGTGCATATACCAGTACCACAATCAGATCTAAAACCCTTGTGCGACCAAACCATGAAAACTCCAGTCACATATGAACAAAAAAAATCAGTCACCGTGCGTCTTTCCGGTTGATGACTCAAGATTTATTTGCGTTTATCGATAAATGTTCGTGAACATTGCAATTTCAGTTTTGTTGCTCAGGGGGAGCTTAGTGGCCTTGAATGTCGAATGATCAACTTACAGATAATTTCACCAAGTCCCTCACTGCTTCTCGTATTAATTGCATATGTAACAAGCTCGGTACATATGATTTGTATGCACCGGCTTGAGGGGGAGTGTTAGATACTTATGTGTAAATAGTCCTAGTCCTATATATAGTTGGAGTAGAATATGTCCTAATCCCATATGTAGTAGGTTTATAATATGTCCTAGTCTGATATGTAGTAGGAGTAGAATATGTATTATATATAGGGCTCATTGTATCATTGTTAAAAACATCAATAATAGATTTTTCTCCCGTGCATTCTCACAAATATAAACTTAGAGGCATTGCACTCCTCTTCCATCTCATCTTTGTCTTATTTTTTTCCACTTTTGGAGTGGTGTCCGTTTGATTTCATCCCATAAGTAATTCTACATTTCTTGTTTTAATAGTCTGATTGAATTACATTCTCCAAGTACTGAGTACTATGTAGCTCTTCTGAAGAAAAAACAAGTAAACACGTGCAACAATAATCAGACATAAAATGTAATTCCTTCTTTTGTTTCTTTTTTTTTGCTCTTCTCTAAAAGAACTACATTGTTATGTCTGATTATTGTTGCACATCTTTACTTCTTTTTTTCTTCAGGAATCAGGAAAGTAACGTACTACTTGAAGTAAGCATTGGATATTTGAAGTTGGAATTTTGGCATGCTGAAGCAAATGATTCGTGGGCGAATGAGAATGGTACTTTCTGCTGGTGCAATGTTATATCGTTCCTCACTTTCAGGTCCCGTGCGTCTGATGACGACGGAAGCACAAAGTGTTGCTGCTAAGCTGAAAAGCTCTGGGTTGTTGCGGAGTCAGGCTCTTATTGGAGGGAAGTGGGTTGATTCATATGATGGGAAGACTATAAAGGTATACAACCCTGCAACAGGAGAGGTAATAACAGATGTGGCATGCATGGGTGGGAAGGAGACAAATGATGCAATTTCTTCTGCCAATGATGCATTTAGTTCTTGGAGCAAACTTACTGCTGCTGAAAGGAGCAAATGTTTAAGGAAGTGGTATGATTTGATAATGGCTCACAAAGAAGAACTTGGACAACTGATGACACTAGAGCAAGGGAAGCCTCTAAAAGAGGCTATTGGTGAAGTTAGTTATGGGGCTGGTTTTATTGAGTTCTCCGCTGAAGAGGCTAAACGTGTATATGGTGACATCATTCCATCAACATTAGCAGATAGGCGTTTATTTGTTTTAAAGCAACCGGTTGGTGTTGTTGGTGCAATTACACCTTGGAATTTTCCCTTGGCTATGATTACCCGAAAGGTCGGCCCTGCTCTTGCTTGTGGTTGTACAGTGGTGATAAAACCTTCTGAACTCACGCCCTTGACTGCTTTAGCAGCAGCTGAACTCTCCCTTCAAGCTGGAATACCACCGGGCGTTGTGAATGTCGTTATGGGAAATGCATCTGATATTGGAGATGCACTGCTTGCGAGTCCACAAGTAAGAAAACTTACCTTCACAGGTTCGACCATGGTTGGGAAAAAATTAATGGCAGGTGCTGCTGCCACTGTTAAGAAGGTATCTCTTGAGCTAGGAGGTAATGCACCTTGCATTATCTTTGATGATGCAGACATTGAAGTAGCTTTGAAAGGAGCTCTGGCAACAAAGTTCCGCAACACTGGACAAACATGTGTATGTGCCAATAGAATACTTGTGCAAGAAGGGATATATGAAAAATTTGCAAATGCTTTTGCAAAAGCTGTCCAAAGCATGAAAGTTGGAGATGGTTTCAGTGAAGGCGTGGAGCAGGGACCTCTAATTAATGAAGCAGCAGTAAAGAAGGTTGAATCTTTTGTAGAAGACGCTACTTCAAAGGGGGCCAAAGTCCTCGTTGGGGGGAAGAGACATGACCTTGGCATGACCTTCTATGAGCCTACAGTCGTAACTGGAGTTAATAGTGAGATGCTCCTGTTGAGGGAGGAAGTATTTGGGCCTGTCGCCCCTCTTTTGAAGTTCAAAACAGAGGAAGAAGCAATCCATATGGCTAATGACACCAATGCTGGTTTAGCTGCTTATATATTCTCGACAAATATTCAAAGAGCTTGGCGTGTCACTGAAGCTCTTGAGTATGGAATCGTTGGAGTTAATGAAGGACTAGTTTCAACTGAGGTAGCTCCATTTGGGGGCGTGAAACAATCAGGTCTTGGCCGTGAAGGTTCTAAATACGGGTTGGATGAATATTTGGAGATGAAATATGTGTGTCTTGGAAGTATGAGCTAAATTGCTAATGTAAATTCTGATTAATAAGGGATGCCATGGCGTCAGTCTTAGTTTGGGTATAATATGCATTTTTAGTTTCTGTATTTCCTACCTAGAAAAGACAGACGAGGCACACGCTCGAAATAAAACAGTTCTGAATTTTTCTATTGTTGCCTTGTTCTTTTCTTAGCTGGTTGATCCCCTTAGATATGTAAAATTCCTTTTGTTAGTTCTTTTTTATCGAGTGCTGTTTTGCTGCTCACTAGTGCAAAGATAATTATTTTTACTTATGTTAAGACATTTGAAGTACAACACTACAAATTCAGATCCTAAAGACTTCCTAACCAAAACACGACAGATGAGTTCTTATTCCATCGTTAAGCATGTAAATAAGAAAAAAGTTTTAAGATACTCATTTAAGGAATCTATTAAGTCTAATTCTTAATTGACCTATCTCCTTTACTTGATATTTATACCAAATTATATTAATATATTATATCGAAGCATCAAGCAAAAGATGGAAAACAATGGAACTTACAAATTCTTTGAGGTGATACCAACTAGAAGACTTATATTAGAGATATACCACTGGAGTATATTAGAGTGTTCCTAGTGTGAGATAATCCTTAAGTAGCGAGTGCTAAAATTTTATGGACTAAACAAAACATTTATGATATTAAGGATATATTCAACTGATTTCAACTATCTTGAGAGTGAAGCTTAACAAATAGTTACTCCACTTTTATAGCTATATAGGTCCAAATTTGACAACCACGACAACGGATAAGCAAGACACGAGACGGGGTCACCACAATACAACGACTGACGGTCGTTGCGACAAAGGACGACGATCAGAAGTGGGCAGCTGGAATAAGATAGCAACGCTAGCTCAAACTTAGAAAGAGACATGAGGAATATGCCTTATGGATATTCTTTATGTTGTACTTTTTAGGGTTT
>JASVEL010004967.1:0-162590 GCA_032618575.1 Nicotiana noctiflora | reverse complement strand
TATTTCAAAAGCTTGCTGATCGTCGCAAACTCAGCCCTTAGGAAGAGTGGGCTCTAATTACTTTTACTCGATACTGATTTTTCGGGGTCAATCCCTCAGAGAGCTTGATATTGGAGTCAAGTATTTGTGGAGACTAATTAAGCGTTGTAGCTCCTAATTTGGCTTCTAATATTTTTGGGGTTTTCTTCAAATATCAACTAATGATTTTAACTACAATTATAACTAGATTTGCTAAATGATAACTCTAAGATGTATGCAACAAGTAAAGAACACTAGGGTCGTAGCACTTGCCTAGTAACTAATTAACGGGTAATGAATCTCAATGCAAGGATGATAATATGGGATATATGGTTAACCATTGCACTTAACTCTCATTCTCACACCTTTCGGTAGAGAGAGTGATTTTTGCCCAATTGACTCTCTCGAGACCAATCGGGTAGGCTAATTTGCCCAAGCAACTAATGGCTCAAGTAGGGTAATTACTCTCTCGAGGTTTAACTCGTTACTTGGGACTACCATTCTCATTGGTCCATCCCAAATCACTGTTGGGTTGATTGAGAGGTTATAGACTCTCTTTCTCAAGCAAAGTCAAAACCCACTAAGCTAGACTTAGTGTTTGCAATCACCAAATCTAAGTGAAAACATACAATCAACCCAAATACCAAACACCCAATACCATGCAAGCATTAATCAACAACACCCATTAATTATCCACACTAGGGTTGAGCCACAACCCTAACTAATGGGTTTAGCTAGTCATAGAATCAATAGAAAAAGAACATACAATGGTAGAAATTGACACAATATTGAACTATAAATCTAATACAACTAATTCCACGTTCAAAACCAAGTAGAATAGCCTAAAATAGGCACAAATATGTTGCCTCGTGCTCAACTGCTCGTACCGTGTATTAAATTTAACCTAAAAAAGTAAAATATTCTATTTATACTACCCAAAAAATCTGGACAAAAATACCCCTGAGGGTCTGTCGCGGACCGCATGAAAATGACATGCTGCCGCATAGGGTAAAAAGTCTGCTAAAGTTGAGCTTCTGGACCTTGGATGCGGACCGCCTGAAAATGTCACACGACCGCGTAGGTTGAGTCATGCGGACTGCGTGGAAATGTTGCGCGGCCGCACTGTTAAATCATGCGGACCGCGTGGAAATGTTGCGCGGTCGCACTGATGTTTGTCCTTCTATGATGGTTCTCTGATCTTGCTTCTATGCAGACCGCACTGTTTTGGAGTGCGGCCGCGTGGGATTTTTGCCTTAGAATATTTTCTGTGTCTTCAGCATTGCGGACCGCGTAGATACAGATGCGGTACGCGGTCCGCGTGAGATTATATCCCAATATCAGGTTCTCTGAGCCTCACTTGTGCGTCCGCGTGGCAAAATAGTGCGGATCGCACGAGTTTCTTGACTTAGGTATATTCAGGATCTTCTTGTGCGACCGCATGACAAAAGGTTGCGGTCCGCACAAGTCTTTCAACTCACATTTCAGTTCATCTCTTGATGCTTGGCAGATTTCACTCCTTTCTGAGCCGATTTGTGATCTTTGACATCTAATCGCTCAAACGTGCAATCAAGCGCAACTTGTAAGCAATTGATGACTAATTTACATTAATTTATGCACAAAGCTTAGGCAAAGAGGGGTATAAATCATGTAAAATTCACAGTTATCACTTGCTTGCGAAGTTCTGAAGTTTGCGTTGGTAAATGAAAGGGCGAGGTAACGATAACCGGAAAGTGCAACTCTAGTTGACTTTAGATCTAGAGGAAACTAAAATTTTGGCTAGAAAATCCTTATAGACGACGCTAAATTGTTCGACCAAAAAGATTTAGAATTTTTGTTGAACCAATTAAATAAGAAGATTTTAGGTAAATCCTAGCCAAAGATAATTTATATTATATAAGAAGAAGATGGTGATTTTCACAACATTCAACAATATTTAAGAATACATAGATAAAAAGGGCACTAATCTTTAACAAGGTAGAATCGCATGCATTTGATATGATGAGACTAACGATATATATTGAAAATCTGAGCTTCCTTGGTTCTTTCTCATTCGTGGGGGGAGAGAGAGATGAAGATCCTCCTCCTCTAAGAGAACATGTCTGTATGTGGATTTGTTTCAGCCCCCTTTCTTCTTATACACACTTAGTTTATATACTAGGTTTTCTCCTTTAGCAAACAGTCATTAACCATAGTATTTAAGTCGTTTGACTATATTATATGTTGACCTTTTGAAATGTCGTAACATCCAATTCGCCGCTCAAGCGTTCTGAATACATGATCTCTGTCATGGTCGAGGTACATATCGTTATAGCGTTGTATGGATACGATTTTGTCCAAGTAACCTTTTGATCATGTCCTTTTCCACAATTCAAACTTGAAAATGTAGGGATCAAAATCTGATCAATAAGATTAGATGATTAGATTAAAAAATGCTTTGAATGTGTCACCAAAAGCCTGACTGTTAGGCCATTTGTCGTGAAGTTGATCTCCTACGGCACAACTAAGACATTAATTTTAAAGAGGACTTAGGAAAACAACATCTAGAAAAATGGATACAAATGTCAAGAATGGACCGCTTTGAATGTTGAAATTAAGATAAAGCTAACGTTGCTGATTGACTAATAGTCTAAACACTCGATCACTCTTTTTTTTCAGCTCTCCTATAAATACCATCTAAAACTTCATTATATTCCACACATCAAAAACCATTCTATTCACTTCTTTTTCCAAATTCATCTTAATTATCTTCTCTTTTTTGCTTCTCTTAACATTATGGGTGTGACTACCTATACTCACGAGGCATCAACCACAGTTGCCCCAACTAGGTTATTCAAAGCTTTGGTTCTTGACGCAGACAACCTTATTCCAAAGTTGATGCCACAAGTTGTTAAGAACATTGAGACTGTTGAAGGTGATGGTGGTGTTGGAAGCATCAAGAAGATGAACTTTGTCGAAGGTAGTTTATATACACCATCAAACCTTTCTATATCGTTATCACTATTTAACAGTGTATAAAAGTTAAGTTTTTTATGAAATCAATTTCAATGTTATGTTATAATATACGTTTTCCATAATAGCACTTTTCTATAACAGCTCAAAATCGAAATGAATGCGATTATTATAGAGAGATTTGACTATATATAGGACAACGTGTTTACCTAGGGTTCTAGGTGTGAGTGTTGGTGCATTTTTACGCCTAACATGCATGGTTCTGGAATTAAAGTACGATTTGAAATTAGAATATAGTTGTCTTATTACAATAATTAATTAAATAAACTTTTAACTAAATATAGTAAGTGAAATTGTTTAAAAGTTAAAAAGAAAAAAGAAGAAGGAGGAGGACGAGAGCTAAAAATATTTAGTTTCCCTACAAAAATGTGCATTATTATCGATATTTTTTAATGGCGAAATATAGGAAATTCACACTAGTTTGACTTGTTTGGTGAAGCTCTTTTGGGAAGTGCTTTCTCTCTTTTAGAAAATTTTCTTGGTCGAAACGTTTTTTTAGAAAAAAAATAAACACTAACGCTGAAAAAGATATTTACACAATTAAATTACTAGACTATAATATATGTTAAATTACACCAATAATATAAAAATGACGTATGCTATTAGTCTTGTATAACTTAAATCCTGTTTAAAACTCAGTACATATCAAAGAACTACGTATAATGAAAGATTTTTTTTTAATTTTTTAATTTTTGCAAAAACTTGTTCTTAGACATGTCAAGAAAATAATTAAGTCTGCTTTATTTTGTAAAATGACAGGTGGTCCAATAAAGTATTTGAAGCACAAGCTTCATGTGATTGACGACAAGAATTTGGTAACCAAATATTCACTAATCGAAGGAGATGTTCTAGGAGACAAATTAGAATCCATTACCTATGATGTCAAATTCGAAACTTCTGCAAATGGAGGTTGTATTTGCAAGACATCAACTGAGTACCACACAAAAGGTGATTATGTTTTTAAGGAAGAAGAACATAATGAAGGCAAAGATAAAGCCATGGAACTTTTCAAGGTTGTTGAAGATTACCTTCTTGCCAATCCGACCGTCTATGCCTAAATTATGAATTAGTTTGCGTCCAGCTCGACTAATTCTACGAGATATCTGCTTATGATTTTGGAGTTTTATCAAACTATGTTGAGAGTTTCAAAGTATTTTTCTTTTGGTTTCCATCATATACAGTGTTTTGAGTGTGTGTTCTTTCCAAATATGTCATGGAAAGAACTTTGAATAAAGAATATCTCAAACTTTGTACTATAGTTTTCAAATGCTTGTACTTAAATTAAAATATCTTGTTCAATATATTTATGATGCTCAAGGCATGATTTCTTAAAATTTTGAAGAAGTGCAACTCTTAGTGAAACTCATATAGAACAAAAATAATATATGTATTGTTAAGATTCATGAGTTGTTTAGTTTTGTTTTGGCTATCAACAATGTGAGCAAGCTCACAAAGATAAAGTCAATTTAAAAGAAAAGTAGTTATAAAAACATAGAAAGTCACCACCACCTTTAGGGGTGGCAAACACGCAAAGTCGGATATAAGTAGGGTCGAAAATGAATAACGCAAAAATGGATAAATTATTCGATCTGATTCATATTTAACACGAATAAAAATAAGTTAATCAGCAGATAATATGAATATCCATATTATCTATGACTCCTTCGATATGATGAAAATTAGTAATCTCTCAAACTTGAAAAATCCTCAATTTGAGACTTTACAAATCTAAAAGTTAATTCATTAGTTATCTATTGGTTATCCATCTTCTAAATGGATAATATAATTTTTATCTGTATTTGACCTATTTTTTTAGAAAGTTCATTATTCAACTCATATTTTTGTGAATAATATGGATGGATAACTATTTTTTAAATTATTTTGTCACCACTAACCACGTCATTATATTATATGACAATTTTAGGGGATTCACTCATTTTCAACATGCATTTGCAAAAGGATTACCTTTGACATGACAGTAAAAAAATAAATTAAAAGAGATGCATGTTCAAATACAATTCAAATTAATTTTTAAATATCTTTTTTTCAATTTAATATTAAAACTAGTTTTTTTTCGAATCCCATATTCTTTTTATGTCTACTTAATAAGTGCAAAAAAGCACGATCGAATAATTGTCAATTTTAATTATATACTAGTAGGAGTTTTTTTCTTTTGGTTGGGCCCCATGACATCATTCTTTCTTCGATCGTTACAGGATAAGTTACATTTGTTGACTTCGTTTATTGACATATATATCAACGAACCTTACTTTGACGTTATCAAAGTTCAACATTACTTTGAAATAGGTCTCGAGTTTGAAGAAAAATAGTGGAGTTCCTTAAAACAGTTGTTTAGTAAAGATTGCTAAAGGACGTAGGGGTCATTTGGTTGGTAAAATAAGGAATTATAATCTCAAGATTTTTTGCGGGATTAGTTTATTCTATATTTGGTTGTTGATATGATTTGCTATTCTGAGATCAATAATTTTGAGGTTATTTATATCACAATAATGGTATTATTTTGATACTATATCCTATATGAGATAATAATTTTGGGATAAAATAATAAAATAACACATTTCATCTCCAATGATAAAGCTAAAATTAAAACAAAAGTTTATTCCAACTTATCTAATTTATTTCAAACGCATGTTTTATATTATGTTCCACATACCCATTTTTATGTCGGTGAACATCTACCATAGAATTACTTTCTCCGACTTAATTTATGTGAGGGTGTTTGACTGATAAGGAGCTTAATATATAAAGGAAGATTTTTTTTTTAAAGTTATGGTCTAAAATAAACTACAACAATATTTGTATGTTGTAAATTATCTCATTAAAGTAAAAATGGACATTTTCAAATTTAATTATGGCTAAATACATAAAGATATTATTCTTTTTGGGATTGACGAAAAAGAAAAATAAATATTGCATAAATTGAAACGAAAGACATAATATATCGGTTATTATTACGAAAGATATAATATATCGGTTATTATTTAATCTCTATATTATAATTTCATCTAATTAATTTTTTGAGATAACTTGTTCCCTGGTCAAAATAAGCCTTAGTAAGTAGTAATCGTAGTAGTTTTTGTCAGTGCAAAGTAGATAGCCTAATTTTTCGTTTATTAGATAGCCTAATTTTTCGTTTATTTCTTCTTTATTTGACCGCAAGTTTGACTTTTGAGGACAATGAACACTCAACACTGAACACTTCAATTTGCTCTTTACTCTTCCTACACTTTCAGTAAATCGTGCGGTAGAGTAGAGTAGTAAATATTCTTTTATTCTTAATTGAAGTTTGAATTCAAACTCTAGGTATGAAGTCATATTCGTTAGGAAGTATTGTGGGATTTTTCGGCACAAATTCGAATTTGGTTGGGCCTCCATGCAGATACTAAACATTAGGTGGGATAACAAAAAAAAAAAAAACATTTCCTTACCCTTTACCTTCTTCAAGTTTCATTGAGATTTGAGAGAGAACATCAAAATAATAATTAAAAAGTTAATCAATATTTTAATCCATAGTATTGCCATGATAAAAACTTATACTCGCTTGTAGCAAGTAGCTAAGTAGTTTTCTCAATACTTAGGTTGCATTTTTGATAATTTCAAAATTACCGTTGACTTATAAGACAATAATCATGATCTTGAAGAATGCTTTTACTTGCATAAGAAAGACACTAGAGGAAGTAAATATAAAATGCGGAGTCGAATTCAATATTTAAAGTTGGCGGATTCAACCTTAAGTTCTTAGTAATGAAGATATTATACATATGGATTTAAAATTTAATATCTGTTGAAATTTTAGTAGTTTTTACCCATATATTTGTATTTTGTATATATACAGAATGTTGAGTTTGTTGCTCCTACAGCCCAAGCACAATATCATCGTAACATTCACTGCGGCGTGCAGCCTCAGTCCAGTTATATGCATGCAAGCCACACGGGCACAATCAAACTTACCATTTTCAGTTCCAATTATCAGAAATTATAAAATTAAGTGGTTAAAGCCTTAGAATTTTAATAGCCATTTCGAGACGGTGTTTAACTCAGGACTGATATCATGAAAATATGCTAAATATTATGGAAACAGTGATAATAATCCCTGCGGGATCCAAATAATCGGCATACAGCCCAAATATATCCATAATCGTCCAAGTAAGAGTTTTGCCAACTAAGTTCTAGCCAATAACACAGTACGAACATCATTCGATCATACTAAGCCATAGTCCCCAACTACAATCGACCCCGCACTCACCGTAGAGTACGTGTCTCGCCTCAATATAGTGTCACAGTGTGATATACTGGGGTTTCAAATCCTCAGATCATCATCTTCATCTATTACGCACCTCAAACCGGCCACGAGACTAGTCCGCTAAGCCTTTCCCTCTTGAATCAACCTCCTCACGCACTGAACCTAATCAAAACCACATACGTTATAATAAGATAATGGAACTTAACCCAATCGAAAGAAATCAAAAAACACCCAAAAAAATAAAGTTGGCAAAATCCGAGCCCCGGTCCCACATCTCAAAAAACTATGAAATTACATCAATAGAATCCTCGTCTCGCCACGAGTCCGTACATATAAAATACACAAGAATCGGAGTTCATTTGACCCCTCAAATCATCAATTCAAACCTTCTTAGGTTTCAAGCCCTAACCTCCATTTTTACCCTTTAATTCCTTGAATTTCAGTGAGTAATTCATGTTTATACACCATAATAACATAATCCGAGTCCAAATATTCATACCTGATGAAACCCCTTTGAATCCTCTTCAAAATCGCTCAAAAACCCGCTTTACTCGAAGTCCAAAATATTTTCTTCTTTTCCAAGTTCGTGAACACTGTTCACTATAACACAAGTCCTTTTTCCGCTTCTGCGTTCCCCTGACCGCACCTGCGGTCCCGCTTACGCGACAATTTGACCGCTTATGCGGTCTAACTTAAAACCATCTGGGACCGCTTATGAGATCCAAGCACCGCATATGCGGTTTTTCCTCGACCGCTTCTGCGGTCTATTATCCGCTTACGCGGCTCCGCTAAAGCGCTCACCAATCCGCTTATGCGGAAAAACTTTGGGCCACTCCTGATCGCGTCTACGATCTCCCCCACCGCATCTGCGGAACCACTTAAGCGGCTTCTTTTCCGCAGATGCGGAAATATCATAAGAATGAAACAGCCTGCAACAAATGCCTAAAACACCCATTTAACCATCGAAAATTACCCTGAGGCCCCCGGGACCTCAACCAAAAGCACCAACACATCCTATAACCTTATACAAACTTGTTCCATTCCTCAAAACATGTCAAACAACGCTAAAACCATTGAAACACATCGGATTCAAGCCTAGTTTTTATCAAAACTTCCGCAATACGCATTCACTCAAAAACCCGATCAAACAACGTTTGAATGACCTAAAAATTTGCAAACATATACAAAATCACCTAACAAAGATAGTGAAACTCTCGGAATTCCATTCCGATCCTTGGACCAAAATCTCACCTATCAACTAAAATGCGCCAAAATTCAAATTTCGCTAGTTCAAGCCTAATTCTACATCGGGCCTCCAAATTCGATTTCGATCACACTCCTAAGTCACAAATCATCACCCGAAGCTGACCGAACCACTGGAATTCACATCTGAACCCTCTAACCACATAGTCAACTTCCGATTGACTTTTCTAAAACAAGCTCTAAGTGTCTCATTTCCAACCAAAACCAATTAAATTCCACCCGATCAACTCAAATACCGATATTGAAACATAAAGCAACACAATATGGGAAAAACGGGGCGGTAACTCACATGACGACGGGCCGGGTCGTCACATCAATTTAAAGTGAATGTAGAATATCCAGAAAAATGGATACAAATGTCTAGAATGTTGAAATTGATATAATGGGATTGTTGATTAAACACTAAACTATCATTCGTTTGCTCCTATAAATACCATCTAACATTCATTATCATACAGCTCAAAACATTCTCAAGCAACTTATATAAGTTTTTCCGCATTCATATCCTTATCCTTTTTTTTGGTCA
The DNA here is from genome assembly GCA_032618575.1 of Nicotiana noctiflora. Taxonomy (NCBI): domain Eukaryota; kingdom Viridiplantae; phylum Streptophyta; class Magnoliopsida; order Solanales; family Solanaceae; genus Nicotiana; species Nicotiana noctiflora. The sequence goes on along the minus strand of JASVEL010004967.1, from coordinate 153,510 downwards.
TTTCAGTTCAATTGAACTAATAGATTGAATCTTGTGTTCTTTTAAGCTTTGACCGAAAAATATGCATCTTTGTCTTTGTAATTTGAAATATAAGATGATTGTTAGGACTTAGAACATGGGTAACAATTCATGGTAGTGAGTTATAAACAACTAACATATAACAGCTCAGCCTAACTAGTTATATTGTCCATTTTATGCAAATTCATCATGAAATGATAAGTTTTATAATACTTAATTGTTAACTTACAGCTCTTTCTTTATCCGGGCTTGGGACTGGCAATGTAAGCAAACTCCCGTAGCGGAGTTTCAGTGATGTGTTTTTATATGGGAAGCAAAATGAATTACTGTTTGCAGGGAATGAAAATTAAGGACTCGTTCTGTATGAGGGATAAGAGATTAATCCCGGGATTAAATATGAGATGAGTTTATCCCAGGTTTGGTTAGGATAAAATTTCGGGACCAGTATCCTGGGATTGTAGGGTTATTTTTATCCCTATGAGAGATAACTAATCCTAGGATGACTTGTTTTCCAACCATACGACTTCTAAGTTTTTAGGTGCAACGACTACTAAGTAAGAGGTTGTATCCAGACTTACACATAAGTCGCTTATCCTTGTGTTTATGGTACAAAAGGCATTATGATATGGGAAAAAGTCTAAACTGTCATTGAATATTTGGTCTGAAAAAGGTACAACAAACATAACATTAAGCACAAGACTCAAAAAAGGTAAGTCTACAAAAAAGTTTAAGTTCCAATTAATGAGGATTAACCAACAATATCAACCGATAAAGGAGCCATGAAAGCAACAAATATTGGCTATTCACTGATGCTAAAGGTAAAAACAGATAAAACATAACTTTTCACGGGGAAAACACTACTTACTGGCCAATGACACTTTTAAATTGAAACTAAGCACTTGCAGCTAGACGATGGTGTAACACATCAACTGTCTGGAGATGCAGAATTTTCAGCAAAGAGGATGAGTCTTGTCGTAAAAGAAATCACCTCATTCAGTTATAACTTGGTCAAGCGCGACCAATTACAGTCAGAAACTTTCATAATTAGTATGCAGGCTAGAACAATCCTATTTGAAAGTTATTACTCGGACAATAAGGACTGTTAAGAATCTTGATCTCCTTTATGAAGATGTGTCTTTTGACTTTGATCAGCTTTTACTAGCCTTCCTCTTGCCCGAGGATCAAGTTTTACATCAGCTGTTTCTTTTGAGCCCTTATTTCCAATTGTAGGGTTTTCAGCTTGAATTGATTTTGGAAAAGTTTTGCACCTGGTGTGATGTCGGTTTTGACATGAATTGCGACTTTTCAAGCCTGAAATTAGTTCTGCTTTCGTCTTGCCCCTATTTCTTATCATCTGATCATTATCTGCAAACAAAATTCCAATACTTCCAGCAAAAATAGTGCAGAATCAAGAATAACTTTTGGAAATGTATCAGCAAAATTCCTATTTCTCATCTAAGCAAATTTGTTAGATGAGTTGGTAAGTCCACTTCTGATGCGAGAATAATTCAGATCGGCCGTGCTCAATCAAATACAGCAAATTTCCCTTGATGTCTCACTGAAAACCAGTACTTATATGTTGATTATGTGCATGAAGTGTATTTATTTGAATAGCCGAAGTATATATCCGATGCACTGGCAAACTCCGCGAGGGTATCATTAGTCATGTTAGTGTAGAATCACCCCTTATTACTCTGCTTTATCCATTTAGGTAATATGGAGAGACAACATATTATCTAAAAGGTGTGGTATCATTATCAGCAGAACTCGTGCGAAGTAGCTCACAAATCGCAATGAAGATGAACCTACTCTACATACCTATTATGGGTTTCCTTATACACAGCCACACTTACTGGCCCGAAAATAACAATTTTAAATTTAAGGTATCAGCAAAAAGCTGTTCAGATCCATAAGGACGGGGAATGTAAGATTTACATGATAATACCAACAAAAAGCACATAAAATGTAAATGTCAAGTGCATTTTCAGGTTTCTTCCATCGCACTTTGTTCATGAACAAATACGGTTGTACTGCACCATTCAGTATCTAGAAGTTCAAGTTTGGGTTACCCCCACGAAGGAGTTAATTCTACAATCCAAAGTTTATCAGGGATTACCAGGACTTGATAAGACTGCACGTGGTCGTGGGACTGAACTGGCCCTGGCATTTGTTTTGCTTCCACCAGAAATGTTTTGGTTATTGTCCTTTGTTCTCCCTGACCAATCAGCAGAGTGAATTCCAATCCGCTTTTAAAGTATGCGGTAACAAAAAGTTGTAAAACGAAGTATGTAACCTGTTGATGATGAAACCCCGTGTCTATCTGGGCTTAAAATACATGCTCGGGGTATCCTCACAACTGATGTTGGTGAATCATCTTTATACACCATCAGTAAAGAGCAAAGGAGAAAAAGCAAGGAAAAGGTCAGACACTACTAAAGCTGAGAACAAATAAAATGATGGATATGGAAGGCAATGATGTATTGATGGAATCAGTTGAATACTACAATAGTATGTCCGAAGTTGTTGCTGGATGTTAATATGCAAACTCTCATGTTTTGCTTAAATCCAACCATCTATACTGTGTGTGTCATGGTATTGAAAATGGTGTACTGTGAAATTAACCAACAAATCAAAGCCTTCAATGAGCATTATGCAAGACAACAAAACGTGAGAAGTAGCAAGAACTACAGGGATTTGGAGACTTAAAACCAAACATATTCTCATAGTCACAAGATAGAAGATGGATATGCATCCGCTAAAGCTGACCTGGTTGATCAACCATAGAAAGCTGCAGTATTAGTGGTAATCAAGCAACACATCAGAAAGCTTTTGAATAGGGTCATCAAACACAGTACAGTACTGGAAGGAAGTCTAATCATGCGACACATCAGGATTCAGCTCAAAATAGACAAGGTCAAGGACCAGCATACACAAAATGGAAATGCTTTAAGCCTCTACTTCTAGGATTATTTACAAGTAGAAATCTGTAAGAGGCTAAGTAGAATATGATGCCGTGCATTATTCCTTTGCTTGCATCAGGATATTACAATAAAATCCATACTTACAATAACCCATGCTTAATGGAAGTAGGAGGATACGCAAAAGAAAACTAAGTCAACTACAATTAGTTTGATGAATTGTATAGAACCATTGTTACATCATTTTAAGAAACAAATAGCAAGTCAAACCAATGCCGCCATGTCAGATACCCATTTATAAGGAAAATTTAAATCGAAAAATAGATCCTCTACATATATATTAACTCAACAATCAAAGCCTATTCAATTCAACTACACCTAAATATAATAGATGAGCCTCCACATCCATTTCGCTCCATTAGAGGCCATTTCATCCAATATCGACAAACAATTAGTCTTCTACGGCAAATTAATTAGGATCTGCTTAACACTAGAGTTACTCGAACCTTAGTTATCACAACACTGACATACAAGTCTAAATAGCAAAATATTATAATATCTAGAAGGTTTGATTTTGGGCTAAAGCTATAGGAAGGTATGATCTTGATCCAGAATCGATAAAACTGAACTTTTTAAGTTCCCCTAATCTTGCATGATAAAGAGCAATCCAAAAATAGTTAATCACAACAACAACCCAGTGTAATCCCATAAGTGGGGTATGTGGAGAGTAGTGTTGTTTATCCGATAGACCCTCGGCTCTCTCTCAAACACACAAAAGTTAAAGTAGAAATTGATTGCAAGACCAAGTTATATTAGCAAAAAACAAAGATAATATAAGAATGAAAGATGGGATTCAACAGACAAAAGTATACCTGAAGAAGATAAGTCACTTAAGGAAAGGGATTCAAAAGCCTTCAATGATGGCAAAGACTCATATGCATACTCATCATCTTCTTCTTTCTGTTGCCTCACCTTAACCCTAGGGTACACTTCCAAATTTCAAGAAAAAAAAATTGAACGGAAAAATCAGAATCCAATATGCATAGAAGATTAAAGAAAATAAAACAAACCAAAATTGAAACTCACTTTGACTTTTGACTTGCAGAAGCTTAAGAATTTAACAAGTAAAATGAATACCAAGAGTCAACCAGCTATCTCTGATTCTGAAAACCCATCTCAGCAAATAACATCAAAAAAGCAAAATCAGGATCATATTTAGAAAAGATCAAAAAATCATAAGAAAACACCCAAAAATTCCACTTGACTTTTGACTTGATAAAGTTTCAAAACTTGACAAGTAACTAAAGTTTACCTGCTGCTTGGCTTCAGCTGTCTCTAAATTTGATAAAACAATGAATTAGTGGATTTTTGGGGTTTAAAGATGAAATCTTTGGTAATAAAAGTGATAAAAGACATGAAAAACATGTGGTGAAGAAGATTGTGAATATTCAACCAAGCAAAAAGGACTCTTGGAAATGGAAACAAGTAATATAAAAGGTGAAAATCACGTTCTTTTTTGGTAAGTTGATTAAGATTTTATGTGGGGTTTATACTTGTATTATGCTTTGTTGAGGTCAAATAGGCAATATAGAGAATGGGTCCTATTTGTAGGAACTTTCGGCAGAATCAGATGCGTTTCAGAAGCATGTACGGTAGGTAATGCCACAGAGATGGTCAACTAATTGCTGCTTCCTTTCAAGTTTCAGTTTCCTTTTTGTCTCTGCCTCTCTCTCTCTTTTTATTTATATTTATATATTCTTTATGCAATGTCATCCTAACGTGCCAAGTAGGAATGGCAATGGACCAAGCAGGACAGTAAATATTATTACCTTCTGTCCAAAATAACTGATTTTTTGGTTTTTTTATTATGATCCAAAATAAGTGACTTTTTTAGATTTTAAGAATAATTTAATGATATTTTTCCTACATTATCCTTGGAGTAAATAGTATTGGAATATATGTTAGGATTGTTTATGTGAGATAGTAAAGTTAAAATAGTCAATTTGATTGTTAATTAATGCTAAAGGATAATTTTTTTAATACGTGTAAAAACATAAAAAAAAAAATCATTTATTTTGAAGGAATAATACTAATTGATCTCTTAATAGAGTGATTCAATCACTAATAATGATGGCTACGACAGAGGGCAGGCTGATAAGGATGGTCTAGTAGGACTAACATGCTTTTAGGATTGTAAGGGGTGTACAATCACCTTCGACGGATTTCATATCGTAATGAGAATGGAAAGTGAGGATAAATTCGTACAGATCTAGGATAGTATTTTTTAAATCTATTTAGATTCTTTTTATGTATCATAATGTCCTATACATGCATAGGCTTTTTGATTCATTTATTCGTTAGGTTCTTATCATAGTTCAGTTTTGATCGTTTTTTTAATCAAATCAAGTAAGTCGATTCTTAAAATATTGAGACCAAACTAAACTAATTAAGTCGTTTTTTATCGATCTAGTTTTTTTCAGTTTTTTATTTTTGATTATTTATCGATTTTTTCTTAAATATGAGACATACACTACCAAATACATATTCTAGCGACTACATTTTCAACATAACACTTTCAAACCAATTGCTCTATAAGAATCTATCATTTACCAAGATATATTGATCATAATTGAATCAAATAGTGATGATTACTTTAAGTACTCAATTAAAATTTGATATTTTAACATGAAATAAATTTTTTTACATAGCAAAAAAAAACTATCAATCAAACTAGAATATAAAGGTAAAGAATTAGATTTATTATAACAGCAAAGAGCTAGACTAAAAATACAAACAACTAGTATGTACTGTAAAATTTTTAGGATTAACATGATTTTAGGATTGTAAGAGGTGTACATATCACCTTCGGAATTCCATAAGAATGGAAAGTGAGGATAAATTCGTACGGATCTAGGATAGTATTTTTAAATCTATTTTAGATTTTTTTATGTATCATAATGTCCTATACATGCATAGGCTTTTTGATTCATTTATTCGTTAGGTTCTTATCATTAGGGATATTCATGGTTCAACTTTGATCAATTTTTCCCTAAAAAGAAATCAAACCAAATAAATCGGTTCTTAAAATATTGGGCTATACCAATTAAGCCGTTTTTTATCGATCAAGTTTTTGTCGATTGTTTTATTTTTTGGTTATTTATCAGATTTTTCTTAAATATGAGACATACACTACCAAATACATATTCTTGCGACTGCATTTTTAACATAACACATTCAAACCAATTGCTCTTTGAGAAATGTATCATTTACTAAGATATATTGACGATAATTGAATCAAATAGTGATGATTACTTTAAGTACTCAATTAAAATTTGATATTTTAACATGAAATAAATTTTTTTACATAGCAAAAGAAAACTATCAATCAAACTAGAATATAAAGGCAAAGAATTATATTATTATAATCGCAAAGGGCTAGACTATAAATACAAACAACTAGTTTGTACCGTAAAAATTTTAGAAACTTGATATAAAAATATAAATATATATAGGTATAATACTATATTTAAATAGCTACTTCTATAGGCGGTTTGGTTTGATTTTTTCCGGATTTTTTATTAAAATAAAAAAAAAACAAAATTTGATTGGTTTTTAAAATTTAAAATTAAAACCAAACCAAACCTAAAATATATCAATTTTTTTTGTCATTTTGGTTCAATTTTTCGAATTTTTTGTAATATCCCTACTTATCACTAGATTCATCAAACTTATAAGTTTATATGGGTTTTAATGTAGTAAGTAACAGTTTTTGAAATATGCTTTTTGTTGAAAGCGTTCAGTTTAAAATACGTCGGTTATGTGCTTCATCCACCATTGTTAATAGAGATGACAACGGAATGAGATTTAACAAAGTAACATGAGCAAAAAGAATTTATTATTATTATTATTATTATTATTATCATTATTATTATTATTGTTGTTGTTATAATTGTTGTTATTTTCGAATTAATCGGTTCAATATAAAATCAATTCTTAAAAGAAATTACACGAAGATGACTTTTCAGACTTCAAGCTGATATTCATAATCATCCACTATTATCAATATCTTCAACACATTGCATACACAATCCAATCAAAAAATAAATTTTGTCAAATCAAAAGTTTTCTTCTTCAAAAATGTCACTCGTGCTATCGAGGCCTCCTTAATACAATTTTTAATGTCCCATCTTCTGCCATTTTTGGTAAATACCTAGGTTTTCATCTATCAACACATTTCCCCAAAAGGAGAGATTACTAATTCATACTTGATAAAATGAATAATAAGTTTTCGGGCCGGAAAGCTAATCTTTTAAACCTCGCGGGCATAACTATCCTTGTACAATCAGTCCTAGTAACCATTCCTACTTATTCCATGCAAACTAACCTCCTCCCCATTTCTACTAGAACCCATATAAATCGCATTTAACATAACTTTCTTTTGGGATCCACCCCAGAAAAAAGAGGATCCACATTGTGAATTGGGATTACCTAAGCCCCTAGATGACTTGAGACTCTACAAAACATATGCCAAAAACTTAGACATGCTAGCAGGTTTACTCTAGTGCTTCCAAAGCAGCATTGTCACATTGTAGGTGTGACACTCCGTAAATTCGAACTAGGTGTGAACGTGATAAATGAGTATTAATACTATATTTTAGATATATAAAATACTATCAGGATGGGTATAGGTGGAAATAGTCATTTGGAATCAAGACAAGAACTGAGGTGCATAAAATTCGATAAAATCGAATAAGTTTTATGGAAGATCTGTCTTTAAGACTGATTTCATGAAATTTTGTTAGGGATTGGAGAAGAATCAAAGCATAAAAGTTGTTGGACTTTAAAATATATTTCGAACGATATATTGTGGAGCCCGAACAAACGTTTGTGCAAAATATTATGTACATTTTACTGGACAATATGCATTATGCGCGCGGACCGGATAGTCCTATGCACGACCGCGCACTTGTAGCAGTGCTACTGCCCTTGTGCGCATTCAGGTGTGCGTTTGACACTTCAGGTACGAGGGAGTGCACCCGGGAGATCATTTCACAAGCCCTACCCCATCCCCCACACTCCCAAAACATAAAAAATTGCTTTAGAAATGGAAGGTCTCAAGAACCTAACTCTGCAAAGGTCCCTCCATCATCTAAGGTAAATTCTAATGGTGATTCTAAGTTAATTTCAATTCTCTAAAACTTTATTAACATGGATAAACCCTTCAAATCATTATATATTCGGTTGTGACATCATAGTGAACTCGAATTCAAGAGGATTGAATGTCAAGAGGCAATACCTTCATCCTATAATTGATTATTGCATTGGATTAATGATTATAAACTCCAAGTTTAGAGATACGAGTTGATAGATTTAATAGAAAAGCAGGAACGGTTATAAGCTTGAATTATTGGTTGTTGATTATTGATTAAGGATATCGTTTATCTTGTGGGTAATAAAGAATCGTGTTGATTATAGCAATTTGAGATTTTATAATTTCTAGGAGCAAGAGAATATGTCGTTGGGTGTAGAAATACCATTAATGAGGGCTATGAATATTTATACCCGCCAAGTGTTTGATGTAAATATGACCAAAATATGAGTATTATTGCTAATTTGGAATCCCTTTTGGCTTGTGTTGATATAGATTAAATTTGAAAGGGTTGGTGAATGTTGTATTACGTTCAAGAGCAAGAAGTTAAGGTATGTGAGACTAACTCTCTACGTTTGGGAATATTAATGATTTTCCATACACTAAGTTTCTTTTATGACATTACTAATTGCCTCAGAAATATAGTTAAGCCTAGATCCTTGAATAGCTACAGAAATTCTATTGTCTAGCTTCGTAACTCATTCATGACTTTCATTTTGAACGTTGTGAGCTCGGTGTTTAATCAATAAAGACTTGAGTTTGATACCAATAAGTCTTAGTCTATATTACTCAGCATGTCATAAACAATTGAAGTTTCAATTTTTATAATCAGTTCAAGAATACATGTCTCAATCTAGTCCTATTCAGTATTCCAGTATCATGTAACTCAATATATTTCAGTATTTCAACATCACATATTGTAATATGATTCTCAGTTCTTCAATTTAAATCCCTAAATATTAAACATATGTATTTGGATCCGAGGCCGTAGTTTATATGCTTTATGCATATTTGGGCCTCAGATATGCATTTTGGGCATGAGACCATAGTTATGTATACATATACTTGGGCTTGAGGTCGTAGGTTGTGCACGGATATATTGGCCCGAGATCGTTTATTCAGATAAACTATTTGTTCATCGTTCAGAAAAAGTAGTATTCATATCTTTACTTCCTTTGTTTTGTTCAGTTATTAGTTGTCATGTACTCATCAGTTATCAATTATCATTTCAGTTATCAGTTATCATTTTAGTTTTCGTTTCAACAGTTATCATTCCAATTATCAATTTTCAATCCGCATGTATCAACTCAGTACTAGTCCAATAACCTCTCAAGGGTCCATAACTAGCCTTTCTTCCTATAACTAACAAGAACAACCATAATAATCGGAGCAAGCCTCCACCATCCATATTACAATAAACCGAGTGTCCTCTTAGCATAAATTCTCAAATTAGCGATACTACCACAATCTCCATACTTGGTTCAAATTTCAAATCAACCAGGTGACTACATGTCACATTTATACAATCCCCCCCCCCCCCCGAGACACTCTCCCACGGTCTTCTACCCCAGATAACAAGTCTGTACATCCATACCACTAGTTGTACTAATTCTATAAAGCAAATCGAGAATTCATAACCAGATTACAAAGCCTCTTTCACAAAAACCTGTCTTAGGTGATGCTAGAAACAATCCCAACTTACTCCAAACATTCAGATTCCTCCCTTGCTCATCTGAGCTCGTGATATCCTTGCCAACACAGAATCACAACCTCGGTTCCACATTTTTAATTTTTTCTCCATACTGCCCATTGCACCTATCATGCCAATATGCGGTAATAACAAAATTTCATTATAACTCATGAACCACTAATAGGGTAAACACTTCATCACACAGAAACCTTTTACTTTTCCCATTCCAAGAGAGCCATATCAACACGCGAGTAAATTCTCACAATTGTTGGTCATTCCAATCCTCAAGTAGTGGCCTAACCACTATAACTCTTCCAGGATCCGCCTACACATAACATGTTATAATACTTGAATACCCCCAACTAAATCAATTACGACATCCATCAAGCCTCACACGTATCGTTACGAATCACCTGCATAACTCAATAACGCTGAAGGAACTGGTCACTGCCTCCAATATGCCAATTCAACCATGGCCGACCTATCTAACTTCTTCTAATTCATCCTTAACTTGCCTTAGAGAATATTAGCCCCATTCTTTACATCCACAACCTAAATATGCACTCATTTGAGTGACCCCGTTCCATAAGACCGCACTGTATGCAAACCCATGAACTATTTCTTACCCTCGCTGCACGCATATTAGCATCTTCGACTGATGCACTTATAATCCCTCTATGAATTTGAAGTCCTTTTCTTTCATTCCTCCAAAAGCTATACTAGAAGCCAAAGATATCATAGAACGTTCCAAGCCTCTTTTCATAATCCGCTTCAAAGCTCGATTCTTAACCATACTTATGGACTCGAAATCCTTAGGCACCATGCCTTAATCTTTGAATCAACTTGTATCGTTATTAAGAGTCACCTACTCTGAATTGTCCTGAATATAATCAACTCCTAGAATCTTCTAGAACATGAACACCCTTTCAATGGAGCACTCGGTTGAATCACTCTCCTTGAACCCGCATCAACACAAAGCATAAATCCTAAACCTTCCCCAAGCCTATACATAATTGATAAGGCCATTTATGGAACACTATCAAACCATTTGCTTAAATTACCACTTGTATTCTTTTCCCTTAGCTGAAATAACTTGCCCATGTGCCGATAGCCAGAAATCTCACAAGAAGTTAATCATACAACCCAATCGTATGCAGTGGGACTCTCCCACTTATCTTGGAGCTACTATTACACAACTCTGGTTCCTACCAAGATTCTTTATCTCTCATCGACATAATCTTGCTCAATCAACCGCCAAATTCCTCAAAATACTTTCATTAGCATTTCATGAACACCATGAATATCTAACAACATTCACATATTCGACTTCTTACTGGATAGCCAGTAGGATTCTTTGCAAAAGCTTTGCCAACCACGCGGCTGCTATATGCCCATAGGAGATAACCTACGTGTGGAAATTACATGCTGATATCTCCAGCAATGTTGCAATGCATTATTACTACGAAATTAGTACCCATCCTGAGCCCATGGTCATTCACTAGCTCCACAAGTCCGTTCATTACTCATGTACTTTAATTAAATGTGCGGCAATACCTCCCAATTTGAGGTCATGTTGTATCCCTCTCCATATCAAGCAATTCCTTTTTTGTTGCACCCAACCTCCCATTATATAATAGGAAATAATTCAAATTAAGCTCGTAGACTCAATCATCGTCCATTAATATTCCCAAATCACTCCAAACATTCCTCAGGGGGTATAATTATCCTGCCATTGAACTCATATGCTACTCTGCCACTATGCCACTTTGGGTAAACTCACTTCTTTTAAGAAACTACTTGACCTCCGCTTCTTAAACCTAGCTTTCTAATAGTTTAACCACCGCATGTCACTTCCCACATGTCCTTCCTCCGCCCTTGCGGCTCAGCTGATGCCTCAGATCAAAATCTAACTCGGTAACACTTGAACTAATAGATCGCTACTAACTTTAAACATTTTTAAGATCGTCTTTTCTCGAGCCCTCAACATTAAAAAACTTGATTCAATCCTGAACCACTGCACATTGCTATCTCTGACAGCCGCTTCTTCAACACTATCTCACAGTATTCTGCCCCAAGGCGATTTATGAAAGATCCTAACACAGGCGAACTTAACACTTTCAATCGAGGGCGACGATACCACGTCACAGATGAAATTTCACCACGCTTGAAAATACCAAGTCTCGTTACGAAATCAACCCAAATCTGGACATTTGTCAACTAATTACTTTTCCTCCACCGAAAATGAGATACTCAATCTCGCAACCATGCTTTGAGTAAACCTCCTTTCAAGTCATCCACTACTCCGACACGTAGGCAAGTATCATACCAACACATCAATACCATGCGATAATCATTCATGACCATCATGGCAATTTGTGCCTAGCCTCAGGGCTCTCAGAAGTATAGCTACTGAGTTGAAATGATAGAATATCTTTCCACAACGCAACAACAATAGCTCACACAACCACGCATGGAGGAACATCCTGCACTATATTTGTAGTATCACTACAATTACTCACTCATTGATTCATAACCAACTATTCGCGTCATATAAGATTGAATGGAAAGGAAATGAAGGCATTAGCTTCAAAGGGAATCAAATCGCATGATAAGGAAATCAAGAAGGAAAGTGCTCCTAATAGCCCTGTAGCCTCTCAAAGATAAGTACAGACATCTCCATACCGATCCGCGAGACTCTACTAGGTTTGATCATGACTCGTGAGACCTAAGGGAACCTAATGCGCTGATACCATGTTGTCACGACCCAAAATTCACTAAAGGTCGTGATGGTGTCAGAAACCATTGTCAAGCAAGCCAACGCCATTTAACTAGTAATTTCTCGTTTTAGATATTTATAAAATCACTTTTTTTTAACATTTAAACAATAAATAATAAATTTACTGAACACATAATGATACTTTTAAAAAATTTAAAATACTGAATAATCCCATAGACATCCCAAAATCCGGTGTCGTAAGTGCATGAGCAATTTTTATGAAGCAATATAGTTCAATAACTGTCCGAAATACAATTGGATAGTAGCAAAAGTACAATAAAGTACTCTGAAAGACACTCTGCTGACTGCGGACCGTCTTAAGAAGTACAACCCGGTTAAGTTTCTGTATCCACCATCCAGCTGCACTGAAAGAGGTCACTAGACATACAAGTGCCTGTGCAACAAAAATGCACAACAAGTGTAGCATGAGTACGAAAACAACGTCTCATCTAATCTCAAAGAAGTAGAGACGAGATGTCGACTTTGATATTTACTAGTGGTCCAATAATAATATACCAATAGTGTAATAAAGCAAGGATTTCTACATACATGGTTGTAACTCAATAGAATGAAACAAGTAAATAATTCTTTTATTGATAGGGAAATTTCTAAATACATTTTAATCATTATACATTTATTCTCAATCCGGAAAAGCAATATCATCATTTGTAAATATCAAGACAAGCAGTACAAGAATGCACAAATCATGCGGAGGACGTACAATCCGATCCAATAATATTTAAATTGTACACTGCCAAAGGGTCGAATGACGCGAATCATAGATGCATCAATTACCCCGTCCGAGAATCATACATGCGACGCGGCCAAATATAAATAAACACACCAAACAATCAATTAGAAATTCATCAGGGAAACAAATATCCAATAAAAGGCAGTCTCTCTTTTTGAAAATCAAGAAAACGATGTCTAGTTATTAGAAATTCATTTACACGTTTAATGATTTTTTTAAGCATTTCAAAGTGAGAACAAGATTGCAAATATTAAAATAAAATATGCTTTTGGGTCATAAACTATCTAGACTTAAGCATAATAGTAGTTACGCACGGACTCTCACTACCTCGTATGTACGTAGACCCCACAAATAGAAGCACATATCTAATTAATTCACTTATGGATATTTCTCTCTTATGAGGTTAGAAAGGAGACTCACCTCACTCTGAAGTTCCATATACGGCTTCCAACTCTTTCCGATGACTCAAACTGATGCTAATGCTCCTAAAACAAGCCAAATAATGGGCAAACCAATGAAAACATACCCTAATACTCATAAAAAATTCATTTATATAAATTCCCAACTCCGTATTGAAAGGTTGACAAACTCGCCCTCGGGCCACGTGCTCGGAATCCAAAAAATTTCGATAAATTTTACCCATAATCTCACAAACTCAAATGTATAATTTACTCTCAATTTCATGTCCAAAATTGTGGTCAAACTCCAAAAAAATATCAATTTTCTAGGTTTTCCTTCAAAATCCAAATGTCTACAAATTTTCACGCTAAAATTCATACATAATCAATATATTTAACTCAAGACTAGTATAAACCACTTACCTCAAGCTTCTGCGGTCCCGTAGGTGCATTTCGAATTCCATTTCTGCGGTCCCAAACTCAAGTCCAAAAATTTGTTTATGCGGCCTCATCGGCTTAGATGCGCACCTGGACCAACGATCACTGCCCTTCTCCGCCCAAACAGCATTTGCGACCCCATGGCCGCTTCTGCGGCAGCGCACCTGCGGCCAAAACCTCGTAGGTGCGGTTACACCAGATATCATCTGCCTCAATTCTTCCTCAAATTTCAAAATTGATCTGTTAACCATCTGAAATCCATCTGAGGCCTCCCGGACCCCAACTAAGCATACCAACTAGTCTCCAAACATAATGCGGACCTGCTTGAGGCCTCAAATCACATCAAACAACGTCGAAATTACGAATCACACTCCAATTCGAGCTTTATGAACTTTAGAACTTTAAACTTCTATATTTGATGCCGAAACCTATTAAATCACGTCGGATTGACCTTAAATTTTGCACACAAGTGACATTACAGACCTACAAAATTAAAATCCGACCCTTATATCAAAAAGTTCACTTCCGGTCAAACTTCTCAAAAACCTTCAAATTTCTAATTGTCGTCAAATGACTCCAAAATGACCTACATACCTTCAAATCCACTTTCTATCTTGCTCCCAACACCAGAATCACCATACAGAGCTATTCCAAAACTCGAAATCTGAAACAAATATCGATAGCACTGAAATGTACTTCAACCCAAACTTATGGAATTCTTCCAAAATGTTAATTTTCACAATAGGTGCAAAAACCCTCCCGGATCATCCAAAACTCGATCGGACATACGCCCAAGTCTAAAATTATCATACGAACCTGCTAGAACTTGCAAATCTTGATTCTGATGTCATTTACTCAACAATCCAATCCTTGTCAATTCCTCCATCTTAAAGCTGTCGAAATGCGAGTTCTCTTTTCAAATCAACTCCGAACTTTCCAAAATTCAATTCCGACCATGAATATAGGTCATAATACCTGATAGAAAGCTGCTCACGGCCTCAAACTGCCGAATGATTTGCTAGAGATCAAAAGGACCGGCCGAGTCGTTACAATATTGTTGCCCATTGGCTCAAGAAACTGTGTAAATGCCTCCACTATCACTACCCCGGCCCACACACTCTTTATTCCCACCTCTTACTCTACTCTCCTACCGATCATTTTCTAGAAAATCTGGATTAACAGAAATTCTAACCTATTCAATCACATCTCCATACCTACTTGTCGTATAACAATCATCTTGCAAACTACGAAATATATCACTAGTCTCACTGCCCCCAACCCCTTCAACTCTCAAGCACTCCATCCCCATCAATTGGCTCCAGCCACCGGCAATCCACTATAAACTTGAAATAGATGGTTCTTTGAATCTCGACAGCCCCATCAGTGGCGTGAGGGGGAATGATCAGAGATCACATGAGCTCATGGGTCGTGGGTCACGCCAAGAGCACCATTGCCATGATTGCCATGCATGCTAAACTACTTGCCTTATTAGCAGGATTCGAACTTGCTTTAACCAAAAATCTTTTCCATTCTTAAGTATTATGCAATTTATTTGTCACTCATAATCATCGCTACTCATAGATTCTTTATGAATGCAGTTTTCTTCCTGATGCTGTGAGACTGGACGTATATGCCACATATTTTGGGAGGGCAGTACTGTGGCAAATGCACTGGCAAAATATGGATGAAAATTGACTCTACTAACTCCAGAAGTGGCCATAATACAATGTTCTAGGACACACCTCCCCATTCTGTTTTAAATGCTTTCAATAAGGACAAATCGGGAAGGATCGATATGCGATCACTGCCCCTAGTTTGTAATAACTAGATACTCCTTTTATTTTAGTAATGAGGTATTCCATTTCCTTAGCAAAAAAGAAAGATATTTATGAGTTCTTGGTGATAGTCTTCTCGTTGACGAATGTAGCTTCTCAATCCTCTTGATATGAACCAAGTTTCTCGTAAAAAGGTAGCTCGGAGCACAAAACCACTGATCGAGGAAGCCATGCTCAGTAATGCCTCTACTCTACTAGTCCTACTACAAGATACTAGATAGAAAGGTCGGTTTAAGAATCAACGAAAAGATCTTATTTCAAAGCAATCTTTGGAGTTTTTTCTTATCCGAACATGTCTTTGCAAGAAAATAGGATTTCATATTGAGCACCAAATATATATTATTGGGATGAGAGGGCTAGCTCCTACTAGCTCTCCCCTTCAAGAATCACACGTTCGAGTTCCCCCATTTCTTATTTACGCAGGGTTCGAGGAAGAGATACATTTTTAGTGGTGTGATATAAATAGCCTACTACAATATAAGTATTAGTGGCTATTTTCACGACTTGAACCCGTTATCTATAGGTCACACAAAGATAACTTTCAAAGCTCCGTAAGAGAATTTTATAGTGTAGTGACAAAATGAATTCAAAAATATTAATTTTGTTATGAATAATTTGTACATTGGATGTTACGTTGGATACTACATTGGATGCCTATGTTGTGAATAATTGAAAGTTTAAATCTCCTATTTTACGTCAATCTTCTTTGCTTTTTATGCCTATAAATAAAGGTCATGTAATTGCAATGGAAAAATACACAAAATTGAAAGAACAATATTCTTCTCCCTTCTTTCTATCTCTTCTTATTTATATTTTACTGCATTACTTTTATTTTATAACAAATTTATATTACTAGCTCAGACCTTAAGTGTGATACTCTAATTTTATTTTTAAATTCGCTTTTAGGAATATGCCATTACATACTACCCACCCTAGTTCAAATTGAGTCAAATTGTATTTGGATATTCTTTAGAAATCTTGTGAATATTCCATCTTTCTACATAGAAAAGTGCTTTCCAATCAAAAAGTACTTTCCTAGAATATTGTTCTCAAAACTCTTTCAGATTTTGAAAAATATCCACTCTTCATTAATGTTCAAGTTATCCAAACCCTACATTTGAATTTGTTAGAATCAGAATCTAATAAAATTATTGAAGTTAATTTTCATTATCGAATTACCAAAGCAGCAAAAATACCTAAGCGGGAACAATTTCTTTTAACAAATCCCTCAATTCTTTCAACTTTAGACGGATTGAATCATGATTTTTTTTTACTTGACTCGATGAGTTGAACATAAATAATTCATTAAGCTATTGGGTCAAATAAGTTAAAATATTATATCCTGAAGGGTAAAAATGCAACGAAAAACCCAAACGTATTAAATCTAATTTGGAAACTGAATATATGAATTTGGGAGAATTTAAGCTAATATTTTAGAAAAATACTTCAACTTTTACATCTTTGGAAGGCAAAATATAAAATTTAACCCATTTTGAATCAAGCAAATTTCGGACAAATTGAGTTATGCATGACTTGTTTATTAAAAGCTCGTTTGGGTTAGTTGATAGTAAATATTTGATAAGCATTAAATATTGATAAGTATTTTTTAAGTGTTGAAACTGATTTTATAATAAAAAAAATTATATTTGGATAACTGGTGAAACTAATGGTAAACAATTCGTGTGTTTGATAAAAAGTACTCCTTATCAACTGTTCTTTTGATAAAATAATTATATATCTGTAAAGTAAAGGAATGTAGAATGGGGAGAAAGCTAAGATTTTGTTTTGAGAATTAGAAAAAGTATTAATGATAAAATCGTAAAAATTTTGGTCAAACTATACCTAAAATCATAAGTTGAAAAGCCATAAATTGAGTTGATCATCTTATGGCTTTTCACTTTGAATATTTAACTAGCAAATGCCTAA
The DNA here is from genome assembly GCA_032618575.1 of Nicotiana noctiflora. NCBI lineage: Eukaryota > Viridiplantae > Streptophyta > Magnoliopsida > Solanales > Solanaceae > Nicotiana > Nicotiana noctiflora. Next base: position 135,611 of record JASVEL010004967.1, on the reverse strand, counting down.
ATAAGGTTAAGGGTACTTATATACAGTTTGACCAGCTTATAAGCTTACTCTAATAGGTTTTTAAATTGATTTGTATTACCCTCCAAAATTTGGCTTATCCGCCTATTTGTCTCAATTTATGTGATAGACTAGTTTTTTTCAAAAACAATGTTACCTATATGTATTTAAAAATAATTTAATTTTAAAAATTTTATTTTGATATTTAATAAGATTATTTATATCACACAAATATTTTAGGAATTTTTTCTTATCTATACCATATATGAAACCTTATTATCAAAAATGTGCAATATCTAAATTACCTGCCTAGTTCATATTTTTTCTACAATTGATGTACCATTCGTTAATATTCCCTCAATCACCCCCTAAAATTAGGAAAGAATGTTGCATTGATTGAGTGTAAAGTAAATATATGCCATAAGTGTGCTTAGGCCTTAATAGTAGATTCTACGGTAAAATGTTATAGTAAAAGTATGCTACAAATCAGAAAAGAATTTTGGGAGCAATTAATTCTACATTAACTTCAATTTTGGGATTGACTGATTCAATATTAAATTCAAGTTTTGAAACAGAAAGGAGATTTCTGTTCTTCTATATATTTTCCATCATTGGTAGCCATTAAAAAGCTTGAAAGCTTTGAATTCAAATTTGGATTTTCAAAAATTATTATTTGTTTGGATTAAGTGTTGTTGTAAATAATTCGGAATATGTTTAGGAGTTTATATCTCAATTTTGAGGAGTTTTGGTGAAGATTAGACTTGGTTTTGACTGAATTTCAAATTGAAACTCGAAGAAGAAGAAGAAGAAGAAGAAGAAGAAGAAGAAGAAGAAGAAGAAGAAGAAGAAGAAGAAGAAGGAGACATATTTCTAGAAATTATAGATAAATTGTAGAATTATAGATAAATTGTAGATTGGGAAGACTAAAATTTCTACAAATCTTTTATAGTTATGTCGAAAATGTTAATTATGCTACAATTAAAATGAGAATTGGGATATTAAAATTCAATGTATCTAGTTTGTAGATATCTTGTAGATAAATTGTAGATTATTTGTATTCTAATTGTAGATGCATTGTTTTCTATTTTCACATATTCAAAACGACTAAAGCTTCTACAAATTCTGCAAAAAATAGTCTACAATTTTTCTAATTTTTTTACAATTTATTTGCAATTTCTGGAAAATATGTCTTCTTCTTCTTCGAGTTTCAATCGACTGTATTAACCAGTAACCTGAAGCCACTGCAAAAAAAAAAATATAAAAAAAAACAAAAAAAAAAGTGCAAACTTGAAGTTTAATACAGAGAAGCAAGCGTTTGATTTCCTTGGATTTCATTGGCACGAACCAAATGAAAGGAACTTGTGAGATCTACGACGCGAGCTTGATCTTCCTGCTACTCCAGTTTTGACTGGATACCAACACTAAGGGAGATAAAAGTTGATCAAGCTGAATTTTGACTTCCGTTATTTTAATATGTAAAATAATGGAAAGACTTAAATTAAGGAGTATAAAATATCATATTAATTATAATCTTAAATAGATATGGTATATAAATGGTAATTTGGTACACTAAAATGTAATTAACACAAACCTTAAATATTAAGGATATAAACCTATATATGATATAGGAAGATAAAAATTATTGTTAGTTTAAAGCATTGAGTACGAATTGTTTTTTACCCAGTTGACTCAGTAATACCACTGTTAGTTTTTAGATCTCCCTTTGGGTCTTTTGTTAAATGGGCTAAACCTGCTTAACTTCAATAAACTTAAAGGACTATAGGTGCTCAGGGTAATAGATAAAGGACAAAGTTAAACTTACCCCAAAAAGATGAGGGACAATTTTGACTAAAAACTCTTTCGATCTGTTATCTGTCTTCTGTCATACTATTGATTAAGGATTAAATTAATTGCATTTTCTAATGCAAGATAAGAACAGTGACACACCCGTTTCCTTATTCTAAACCACAGCGGGCGCCGGCCTCTCTCCTCCGTTGTCTTTCTTCTGAGTTAGATCTCCCAATTCACAATAAAAAAGGTCAGTTTGCTGTCCCTCAGTCTGTTGTTCTCTTATTACTTTATCGTGATTTTTATTTACTTCTCTGCCGCTGAGATTGATTTGTGGTAGTTTGATTTCCATTTCTTTTCAAGTAGCTGTTTCAGCTGTTGTAATTCAATTCCTTGAAAAAGTGGTCTGATTATGCCTTTCCCTGTGTGTTTTATGGGGAACATTATTATGAAAAGGTGGAATAAAGCGGATCTTCAGTGTTGTGAAAGTGTACTTTCTGTGTGAGGTGGGGGATGGTTGTTTGATAACTTGACTGGGAGAATTAGTAGTATCTAACTTCTAATTTTGAAATTTAGCTTAGGTAATTTACAGTTATTTTTAATGATTTATTGATACAAATGTGTAAACTTCAGTGACCATGCGTGAAATAAACAACAACAACAACTACCCATAATAATCCCACAAGGTGGGGTCCGGGGAGGTAATACGTACGCAGCCTTACCCTACCCGAAAGGGCAGAGAGGCTATTTCCAAATCGACAGTGACCATGTGTGAAATGAACTCAATAATTAATTGGTGTCGCTGAAATGATATACCTTTGATACTGAATTGCTTGAGGACTTACTAATGATCGCTGTATTCTTTTGTTTTACTGATCGGGTAGGCAGCTGGATTTGCGGTTGATAGATATTTTAAAAGGAACCTGCATGGATTTGCAGCTCCATCAGTCTCTCTCTCTTGTTGGTTTATTGCTTTGTTTTTTGTAAGAGAAAAGCATAGAAGTGAGATGAATTTTCTTAATTTGTTAAAATTTAGGAAAGCGCATTGCAATATTGTTAGATACTTATGTGTAAATAGTCCTAGTCCTATATATAGTTGGAGTAGAATATGTCCTAATCCCATATGTAGTAGGTTTATAATATGTCCTAGTCTGATATGTAGTAGGAGTAGAATATATATTATATATAGGGCTCATTGTATCATTGTTAAAAACATCAATAATAGATTTTTCTCCCGTGCATTCTCACATGGTATCAGAGCTTCAGTGAGAAATTATCGTTGTGCGTCATTCCAGCGACATCCAGGAAGAAAGATCTCATCGCCTTGCAATTTTCCGGCAACTTAGTCTTGTTCCCAGGGTTCATCATTGCTACATTGGTACTGTGCATATACCAGTACCACAATCAGATCTAAAACCCTTGTGCGACCAAACCATGAAAACTCCAGTCACATATGAACAAAAAAAATCAGTCACCGTGCGTCTTTCCGGTTGATGACTCAAGATTTATTTGCGTTTATCGATAAATGTTCGTGAACATTGCAATTTCAGTTTTGTTGCTCAGGGGGAGCTTAGTGGCCTTGAATGTCGAATGATCAACTTACAGATAATTTCACCAAGTCCCTCACTGCTTCTCGTATTAATTGCATATGTAACAAGCTCGGTACATATGATTTGTATGCACCGGCTTGAGGGGGAGTGTTAGATACTTATGTGTAAATAGTCCTAGTCCTATATATAGTTGGAGTAGAATATGTCCTAATCCCATATGTAGTAGGTTTATAATATGTCCTAGTCTGATATGTAGTAGGAGTAGAATATGTATTATATATAGGGCTCATTGTATCATTGTTAAAAACATCAATAATAGATTTTTCTCCCGTGCATTCTCACAAATATAAACTTAGAGGCATTGCACTCCTCTTCCATCTCATCTTTGTCTTATTTTTTTCCACTTTTGGAGTGGTGTCCGTTTGATTTCATCCCATAAGTAATTCTACATTTCTTGTTTTAATAGTCTGATTGAATTACATTCTCCAAGTACTGAGTACTATGTAGCTCTTCTGAAGAAAAAACAAGTAAACACGTGCAACAATAATCAGACATAAAATGTAATTCCTTCTTTTGTTTCTTTTTTTTTGCTCTTCTCTAAAAGAACTACATTGTTATGTCTGATTATTGTTGCACATCTTTACTTCTTTTTTTCTTCAGGAATCAGGAAAGTAACGTACTACTTGAAGTAAGCATTGGATATTTGAAGTTGGAATTTTGGCATGCTGAAGCAAATGATTCGTGGGCGAATGAGAATGGTACTTTCTGCTGGTGCAATGTTATATCGTTCCTCACTTTCAGGTCCCGTGCGTCTGATGACGACGGAAGCACAAAGTGTTGCTGCTAAGCTGAAAAGCTCTGGGTTGTTGCGGAGTCAGGCTCTTATTGGAGGGAAGTGGGTTGATTCATATGATGGGAAGACTATAAAGGTATACAACCCTGCAACAGGAGAGGTAATAACAGATGTGGCATGCATGGGTGGGAAGGAGACAAATGATGCAATTTCTTCTGCCAATGATGCATTTAGTTCTTGGAGCAAACTTACTGCTGCTGAAAGGAGCAAATGTTTAAGGAAGTGGTATGATTTGATAATGGCTCACAAAGAAGAACTTGGACAACTGATGACACTAGAGCAAGGGAAGCCTCTAAAAGAGGCTATTGGTGAAGTTAGTTATGGGGCTGGTTTTATTGAGTTCTCCGCTGAAGAGGCTAAACGTGTATATGGTGACATCATTCCATCAACATTAGCAGATAGGCGTTTATTTGTTTTAAAGCAACCGGTTGGTGTTGTTGGTGCAATTACACCTTGGAATTTTCCCTTGGCTATGATTACCCGAAAGGTCGGCCCTGCTCTTGCTTGTGGTTGTACAGTGGTGATAAAACCTTCTGAACTCACGCCCTTGACTGCTTTAGCAGCAGCTGAACTCTCCCTTCAAGCTGGAATACCACCGGGCGTTGTGAATGTCGTTATGGGAAATGCATCTGATATTGGAGATGCACTGCTTGCGAGTCCACAAGTAAGAAAACTTACCTTCACAGGTTCGACCATGGTTGGGAAAAAATTAATGGCAGGTGCTGCTGCCACTGTTAAGAAGGTATCTCTTGAGCTAGGAGGTAATGCACCTTGCATTATCTTTGATGATGCAGACATTGAAGTAGCTTTGAAAGGAGCTCTGGCAACAAAGTTCCGCAACACTGGACAAACATGTGTATGTGCCAATAGAATACTTGTGCAAGAAGGGATATATGAAAAATTTGCAAATGCTTTTGCAAAAGCTGTCCAAAGCATGAAAGTTGGAGATGGTTTCAGTGAAGGCGTGGAGCAGGGACCTCTAATTAATGAAGCAGCAGTAAAGAAGGTTGAATCTTTTGTAGAAGACGCTACTTCAAAGGGGGCCAAAGTCCTCGTTGGGGGGAAGAGACATGACCTTGGCATGACCTTCTATGAGCCTACAGTCGTAACTGGAGTTAATAGTGAGATGCTCCTGTTGAGGGAGGAAGTATTTGGGCCTGTCGCCCCTCTTTTGAAGTTCAAAACAGAGGAAGAAGCAATCCATATGGCTAATGACACCAATGCTGGTTTAGCTGCTTATATATTCTCGACAAATATTCAAAGAGCTTGGCGTGTCACTGAAGCTCTTGAGTATGGAATCGTTGGAGTTAATGAAGGACTAGTTTCAACTGAGGTAGCTCCATTTGGGGGCGTGAAACAATCAGGTCTTGGCCGTGAAGGTTCTAAATACGGGTTGGATGAATATTTGGAGATGAAATATGTGTGTCTTGGAAGTATGAGCTAAATTGCTAATGTAAATTCTGATTAATAAGGGATGCCATGGCGTCAGTCTTAGTTTGGGTATAATATGCATTTTTAGTTTCTGTATTTCCTACCTAGAAAAGACAGACGAGGCACACGCTCGAAATAAAACAGTTCTGAATTTTTCTATTGTTGCCTTGTTCTTTTCTTAGCTGGTTGATCCCCTTAGATATGTAAAATTCCTTTTGTTAGTTCTTTTTTATCGAGTGCTGTTTTGCTGCTCACTAGTGCAAAGATAATTATTTTTACTTATGTTAAGACATTTGAAGTACAACACTACAAATTCAGATCCTAAAGACTTCCTAACCAAAACACGACAGATGAGTTCTTATTCCATCGTTAAGCATGTAAATAAGAAAAAAGTTTTAAGATACTCATTTAAGGAATCTATTAAGTCTAATTCTTAATTGACCTATCTCCTTTACTTGATATTTATACCAAATTATATTAATATATTATATCGAAGCATCAAGCAAAAGATGGAAAACAATGGAACTTACAAATTCTTTGAGGTGATACCAACTAGAAGACTTATATTAGAGATATACCACTGGAGTATATTAGAGTGTTCCTAGTGTGAGATAATCCTTAAGTAGCGAGTGCTAAAATTTTATGGACTAAACAAAACATTTATGATATTAAGGATATATTCAACTGATTTCAACTATCTTGAGAGTGAAGCTTAACAAATAGTTACTCCACTTTTATAGCTATATAGGTCCAAATTTGACAACCACGACAACGGATAAGCAAGACACGAGACGGGGTCACCACAATACAACGACTGACGGTCGTTGCGACAAAGGACGACGATCAGAAGTGGGCAGCTGGAATAAGATAGCAACGCTAGCTCAAACTTAGAAAGAGACATGAGGAATATGCCTTATGGATATTCTTTATGTTGTACTTTTTAGGGTTTTTGAGAAATATCTCTTATAAATATGAGGAAATAGTGAACAAGAGGAGGATTTGCCTTTTTCAAAGAAGAAGACCACATTGTAAGAGAAGGGGGAATATACGAAATAATTGTTTTATTCACTTTATCCAAGCACATGTTGTTAACTTTCATCCATAAATCTTTAGATTCCTCATTCATATCATTTGCACACCTTTTTACGTCGATAGAAAGAAGAGACACCCAATCACACAATCATTGGGTGGCGGTTTCTTTTTACTATAACCATTATCGTTTCTCGCATTCATTGCACACTAATGATATTATATACACGGACAATCATAGCATATTAAGTCCCCTGATTAATGCTACTTAACTCTTCTCCTTATATTAGACTTTCATTCTTTTTGACCTAGGATTTATTAAGCTCAACTAATATTCACCCTATTAATTTGTTATCCCTTGTTTTAGCAATTATTTGCTCAAACAATTTGAAGCCATATGTGGAGATCTTTTAGTTGAAACTATAGTTCTTTCTGGATCATAAAGAAAAAAAAATCTCTTCCTAGTTTACACTAACTAACAATGGCTGGAAAAGAAGATGCGAAGTTGAAAACGATAGCATGCATCACTACCAACATCTTGAACACCATCAACGAAGATGGCAGGGAAAATAATGGATATGTGACACCGAATGCTACACCTAGGCGGAGTGCTTCGCCTCACCCCACGAAAGCGTAATTGTTTCACATGAAAAGGGACCCTCCACGTCAACAACAGAGAAAGCACCACCAACAATTAAAAAACTAATGGAAGAGTGGATAACAAGCACTCTAAACAACATACTCGAGAAACCCGTCCAAAAGGAGAACAGAGATACTGCACACGTAGATATCATAACAAACACTGGCGAACAGAATGCATCCCCCCCCCAAACATGTAACACTCACGCACTGTGGATGCAGGTGACACATTCACATCCATTAAGAAGAAAATGGAAGAATGAAAACGAAAACAAGGCGCTCCGTGATCAGATGAAGGAGCATCAAGAAACGGTCGACAAGATATCGAGCGCCCCAAACTTATTGCCGAAATGAGATGTTGGTTGATTCGTCGAAAAACTGTACAACGAAGAAGCAACCCCCCATGCCATTCCCAAAACCTTCAAAATATCATCATATCTAAAGATATATGATGACAATATGGGCCCAGAAGATCATAGTTAACTACGCCACATCGGTGAAGTGCAATGACCTTTCGAAAAAGCAAGTACCGCCAGTGCTACTGAAAAAATTCTGTGAAACCATAACAGAGGGAGGCTTAACCTGGTACTCACAACTGTCGGCGCGGTCAATAGCGACGTTCGAGGAAATGGTGGTCAAGTTTGTCACCGCTCATGTAGAGGCTATAAAGGCGAAAGTTAGGGTGAACGATATATTCATCTTTAGGAAATCGCCTAGCAAGGCACTCAGAGACTTCCTCTCCCGGTTTAATACGGTGAGAATGAGCCAACCAAATGTATCAGAGTGGATGGCGGTAGCGGCCTTCCAGAACGGGTTGAGCAGGAACGGGTCGAGAGCAACCAAAAACCTATTAAGCAGCATCATGAAATATCCTCCCACCACTTGAGAAAAAATCCACAATGCCTATTGTGCCGAGGTAAGAGCCGATGAGGATGACCTCAACGGTTCGATCCAACGACTAACATCAGCTCAAGTAGAATAAAGGAAAGATCGTCGTAGCAACGGTCGGAGGGATCAATCGGGCCCCCATCTTGGCCGAGAAAGACATCATCCCTACCTCAGAATAGCTATCCCACTACCTTCTCGACACACGGATGGCCCTCCCCGATACATAGGGACTCAGCGAAATGAAAGAGGTATGCCTCCACTCTTATCTGCTCACGATTTGTGTGCTTCCCCTTCAGAAGTAGTGTACACATTAGAGAAGCTCGGCACAAAGGTACAATGACCGCAAAAGATGAAATCCGATCCAAATACTCGGAAGTCTCTATGAATTTCACCAACAGCAGGGTCACAAGACCAATGACCACATAGGTCTGCTGCAACAGGAGGTAGTGAGAATTTTGAACCAAGGACACCCGAGAGAACTAATGAGAGGCCGAAGGCGAGCCAACTTTGCTCGTGGACGCGAACAACCCTAGGACCTCCAAAGCCCCTTCTCCCGCTCGCACCATCAAAATGATCATCGGTGGAGGCAACGGGGCAACAATCAACCGTATGAAATTCACAACTACACACAAACTCAAACGGTCGATCATTCGCGAATGGTACGATGACCTCGAAGATAGTATCGTCTTCGATAAGTCAGATACCAACGATTTGACTTTCTGTCGTTACGATATTCTTGTTATTACATTACATATTTCAGATACTGGTGTGACAATAATAATGATGGATGACGGAAGCGGCGCGTGTATTATCCATCCCCGAGTCCTCATACAGATGAGGCTCGAGGATAAGATAATACTGCATTATATAACACTAACGGGTTTTAATAATACAGTCGAGCGAACTTCTGGAAAAATAGTGCTACCCGTCCTAGCCGGGGGAGTCACCTTAGAAACAACGTTTCGTATCATGGACCAAGATACAACTTATAACGCCATCATAGGGCGGCTATGGTACACACTATGACGGCCATCCCGTCAAGCCTCTACCAAGTGATCAAGTTCTCTAATCCATGGGGAATATTCAGAATCCAAGGCGAACAACGCACAAAAATGCTATCGTATCGCCCAGGATTGCACACACACCCGACAACTAAAAGGAGCCAACATGGAAGCATAGTAATTAGCAATGTTGGGAACCAAATCCGACACACAGACAAATGTTATTAAAGATCCTGACATCGTGGAAGCCACCGAATCGATGATAGAAGATCTCAATTTCGTCCAAATAAACAACAGTGACAGCACAAAGAAGGCTTATATCGGGCACAATCTCTCAGAACCAGGTACATTTATAAATTCTTAATTGACAATGCCGATTTATTTGCCTTCTCCCATTCAGATATGCCGAGCATTCCGAAAGACATCGCTACCCATAAGTTGAATGTCGACCCGCTTTATCCACCAGTGCGGCAAATAAAAAGAAAATTTAATGCCGTAATTAACGAGGTCGTTAGTGATGAAGTTGATTAGCTGCTCGTCAAGGGTTCTATCCGATAATCAAAATATCCCTAATGGGTCGCAAATGTGGTCATGGTAAATAAGAAATATGAGAAATGGCGGATATGTGTAGATTTCACAAATCTGAACAAAGAATGCCCGAAAGATTCTTTTCCCCTACCTCATATCGACCAACTTATCGTTGCAACAGCAGGGCACAAACTGCTAAGCTTTTTGGATGCCTACTCGTGTTACAACCAAATCCCCATGGAGGAGGAAGACTAGGAGAAAACTACTTTCATCACCCATTAGGGAACATACTGTTATAAGTTAATGCCATTCGGGCTAAAGAATGTAGGGGACACGTATCAAAGGTTGGTAACCGAGATGTTTAAAGAACAACTCGGGAAAACAATGGAGTTTTATATTGACGACATGTTGGTCAAATCCAAAAGGAAAGAGGACCACATCAACTACCTTATAGAGGGCTTCGGCATACTAAGACGATATGGAATGAAGCTAAATCCCGAAAATGTGCCTTCGGCGTAACCTCGGGCAAATTTCTCGGTTTCTTGGTATCACAAAGAGAGATCAAAGTCAATCCAGACTAGACCAAGTCCATTTAAGGAATACCCGAAATATTAACCAGCAAAAAATAGGTACAAAAGCTGATTGGAATGATAGCCACCCTGTCAAGGTTCATCTCACGGTCATCCAACAGATTCCATAATTTTTTAATATTCTGAAAAAAGATAACGGGCTCTAGTGGAATTCAAATTGCATCGAGGCCTTGAAAAAACTAAAAACATACTTGTCCTCGTCGTCAGTACTTGCTAAAGCAGAACCTGGCGAACGCCTCATGATCTACCTAGAAGTCTCAGAAGTCATGGTAAGCGTAGTTTTGGTCTGCGAAAACAATGGTACGCAACCTCCAATTTATTATGTCAGAAACCTTGGTCGACGTCGAAATGAGGTATCACACCTCGAAAAACTGGCTATGGCATTGGTCATAGCTTCACGAAAGCTTAAACAGTATATTCAATGTTGCCCCATATCGGTGGTGATGACTTTCCCCGTTAGGAGCATCTTGGATAAACCCGAATTGTCGGGAAGATTGGCCAAATGAGTCATAAAATTAAGCGAACACGATATAACATATCAATGGATATAAAGTCGCACGTACTCGCCGACTTCACTGCCAAAATGTTTCCGAGGTCGAGCAGGAAACACATCGTACCTCCCCTGGGAAGCCCAACCTCTAGGTCCTTTACATTGACGGTGCATCTAATGCGTCGGGATTTGGATTGGGACTCGTACTTGGAGTCCCAACATGCGAAGTGATTCGCCAATCCATACGGTTCCCCGAAATGACTAACAACGAGGTCGATTATGAGGCCGTAATTAGATGATTCAAACTGGCCCTCAAACATGGTGCACAACGAGTCGTCCTTAGGTGAGACTCACAGCTCGTCGTTAAGCAAGTTACTGGGACTTTCCAAATCAAGGAGCAAAGTCTACAAAAGTATCGGGCATAAATTCATAAACTACTGCTAGAATTCGATAAATGTTGACTCGACCATATACCTCGGGCGCAAAATATCGAAGCAGATGGCCTCTCCAAACTGGAAGCAACAACCAAAATTATCACCAAGGAGAATGTGGTCACCCTCCTCCACTCGTCATTAGACCAAATTGAGGTACATTATATAAATTTGACTTGGAACTGGCGCAACCGCATCATAACATATTTAGAGGAGGGAACACACTCCCGCAAGACTAAAAGGAAGCCAAAAAGCTCAGAATACAGGCGGCCAAGTACAACTGCATAAATTACGATCTTTACAGAAGAACGTTCGACGACCTTTTCCAAAAATTCCTAGGGTCAAATCAAACAAGGTGTGTGCTCGAAGAAGTACATGAGGGTCACTGTAGTGCACATACAGGCAACTGATCCCTTGTCAGATGCCTCATTCAGGCAGGGTATTACTGGCCCACTATGAAAAAGGAAGCCGCAGACTATGTTAAGATATGCGAGCGGTGCCAAAAGTATGCGCTTATGATACACCAAGAAGGCGAACTCGTCCACTCTGTTACTTCACCATGGTCATTCATCAAATTGGGAATGGACATTGTCGGACCCCTCATAATGGGGCGAGGTAAGACACATTTGCTTTTAGTCTTAACTAACTACTTTTCCAAATGGGTGGAAACAGGTGCGTTCGCCCAAATACACGAACATGTAGTCATCGCATTCATATGGAAAAACATCATATGCTGCTTCGGCATTCCCAAAGAAATCAGATGCGATAATGGACCTCAATTCATCGGGAAAAAGGCGACCAAATTCTTCAAAAAGTAATGCATCAAGTGAATACTCTCTACGTCATATTACCCCGATGGCAACAGTCAAGCCGAATCCTCCAACAAATTAATATTGAATATCCTAAAGAAAAAGCTTGAGGATGCCAAAAGGCAATGGCTGGAACTGCTACCAGAGGTATTATGGGCCTACCGTAGCATGCCAAAAGCAAGCACATGCGAAATGCCATATTCATTAGTCTATGGGATTGACGTTGTTATACATGTTGAGGTCGAATAACCTATTCTGAGATACTCCAATGGAAGCAGATCAAACAACAATGAGAAAAGAAAACAAAACCTCGACGAAGTAGAAGAACGAAGAGACATGGCTTATGTAAGGATGGTAGCCCAAAAAACAACAAGTGGAAAGGTACTACAAAAAGAAGGCCAATATACGACCACTCAAAGTCGGGGACTATGTCCTCAAGGACAAAATACAAGCGACCAAAGACCCAAAAAAAGGAAAACTAGGAACCAATTGGGACGGGTCATACAAAATCACAGCGGCCGCAAAAGGGCATTCCAACTAGAAATAATGGAAGGAAAACTACTACAAAACAACTGTAATATCGCGCATCTTAACCACTTCAGCTTCTGAGAAACGATGCCCCTAAAGTTGTACTCCTTTTCCCTCACCCAAGTTTTGTCCCAATTGGATTTTCTCGGGGAGGTTTTTAACGAGGCGATGAGGGTGACATCTCGAAGTTCAAGGTATAATTCATTGCCCTGCCTGCCGACGAGCTCTCCTGGCCGAACAATTAAGGGAGTAGATACATGGAAACTCCAATATATGTGTCAACCCGACATACCCTGAAACTTCTGATCTTGATCTTACGATTGCAGTCAGGAAAGGGGAAAAAGAGCCTGTACCTAACTCCCTTTGAACTACTATATATCCTATCCAAAATTGTCATCCTCCTACAAGGCCTTCGATTTTCAAGGAAAGATGCAAGATTAAAAAGCACCGAAGTAATGTCTAAACCCAACGATTTAAAATAAAACAAAGATAAAGGATCCCAGAACAAGGAAACACTTTTACTGTGCTTGGATTGGCATGGATGTCCCCCTTTGCTTGTTGAGGCTCGGCCTTTGACTCCGCTTGCCTCTACTTTTCATGGTCAGATAATTGGGGATTTTCTTTCAGCTCTTAATCTTCTTCATGAGACATGGAAAAAGGCAAGGCTCGAGAGACCTAGAGCTAAAGCAATTGTTGCGGCCCTTGCTGTATCTGCTTCTTTCTCTTCCCTGGAATGAACAATTGGATAAAATGGATGTGGGAACCTTATAAAAAAATGCTTTCTATGCAATGCTTCATTCAATACTGGAACTGGACGAGCCCATGCTAAAGTTTCAATCAATTCCTGCCAATATCCACGCCAAGAAATTAAGAACATAAATCCAGTAGCCCAAACTCACCTCCCCGGAAAGCGCCTTCGTTCCGCATCAATTGTACAATAAAATATATCTCGATTGGACTAAGGAAGAACTTATCCTTCTTTATTTCCTACTAATTTATCTGCTAATGTCTACTGTTTTTACTTATCCAAAATGAAATAAAGCAACATTTTACTGTCCATAAATTTCCTTTTGTATCTAACATTCGACCTCGCTCGAATTACAAGGGGTTACCATTTCGACCAACTCGAAATAACACCCCTACGGCCAAAGGTCGTCTCCAAAATAAAATTTAGTCTCGCTCAAATTACAACGGGTTAACATTTCGACCACATCCGGGGTATGAAACGTAGAGGGTTATGACTGTCATCGCACCCCTCCGCCTTCAAAACAACAAATTGTTCATTCAACATGGACAACTCCGCCTCCAAATCTTGGATCCGTTCCTCAAACCTCACTACCTTGAGCGCGGACGTCTCTATCTCATTGTCCGCTCAGATCTACAAATAGGAAGGCATCTTCTAGAGGCGGTACCTCAGATACGACAGCCACCCTGCCCTTTTCGGCACGAGCCAATCCATCAGCCTTAACACTCAGGTCGCCCCTCAGGTCAACGGCCTTTGCCTTTCATCGATCAAGATTAGCTGTTAAGGTGGCCATCCACACTTGAAGGTCGGCGTTCTCGACCATCACCCCCTTGATCACCTCAAACTCGTCCTCTTTGGCCTTAAGAGCTGCCTCAAGTTCACTACATAGGGCAACGACCTTCATCAGCTCTTTATCCCGCTCTTTCAGCTCTTCGACCTTCTGCACCAGCCTGTCACAAGACATCTAAAATTTTTTGTCCTGAGTGAAGAAATCGTCCAATGTACGCGGTACTACTTTTATTTAGAGGTCACTTTCCCATAAACTGTCATCCTTCACTTATCCCTCCGATCGTGCTCGATCTCCATGATGAGAGTCTAACATGTAGAGGAAAGAATGCCAGCTTAAGCATATTATACATAAAAAACAAATCAAAAAAATAAAAAGAAGAGAGAAAGCACTTACCCGCAAAGCCATGCCGGAAATACTTTGCGACAGCCCCACGTCACTCATCACCTAAAGCGCCATACTCTCGGAAGCAGTACACAAAAAGAAAGATACTAACATTGTCTGCTCGGAGTTCGCCAAAGTTCGTAATCCACAGGAATGACTACGTGTCAGTTAGGACCCTCCATCCTCACTTCCACGCGGGTATGTTGCTCCAAGAAGGTTCGCGCGTCTTGGGAGTCGATGTCTGATCCTGAACTATCATCCTCCGCATGCACTACTCCATCTCCTCCGGTAGCGGATGACACGCCGCCTTTAATAGATCTCGTAGGTCCCCCGTCTTGACATACCTCTTCAGCCTTATGGGATCGCCCCACTAAAATTACGTCCGCTATAAAAACGGCCCCTATGCCTATCCTAAGAGAAGATGTCACCCTTGAAGCAATGATTTTCCTTTTTCACGATCGGTAGCGACGACCTTCCCAAGCTCTACCCATCTCCTTTTTCTCGACAACCATTCATTCCCGCTGGAAGACTCGTCTACGAGTTGGTAGGTAGGCCGGGAAGAGATCTCGTCCCGTACATTGGCATCCCGAGGAGGGTCCCTTGTTGGTAAAGTCTGAGTACCACCTCCACGAACGGACTCAGCTAAGTAAATTGCATTCCCGCTGATGTGATAGCTTGGCGAAATGCCGAGACTAGAGCTTTCTTTTTCGAAATCCGATGACTTATCACCACAAAGAGGTCGTATCAGTAACCTACATCAAGTAATCAAAGTTCGGAACAAATGAAACACTTACCAGACAGAACCATCAGCCCAAAACGATTGAAGAAAGCGACCCAATCTCGAATCACCGCCATATGAGATAGCACGCGAGCCACCTAATCCTCAATACCGACAACGAGAAAGAGAGCACGTCTCTCATATGTACAAAAAAAACACGTGCGAATAGAAATCAAAAAGAACAAGAGTAGATAACAGGTGTACATCACTGACACCTACGCTTATGATTCCACTGTTCTGGAAATCCTACAGGGTTCGACACCAAGTGCTCTATTTTGATGAAGAAGTACTTGTGCCAAAACTTCCGGCCTGCCCTATCGTTCGTTCCAACCACCAACCCCTCGTTCTGCGATGTCGCAGATGTATCATGGTAACCCTTGTAAAACATTAGGGAAAATAAATGTAAAATGTGGTGAATGCCAACCTCTCACTTAGACAACTCCACATACTTCGTCAGCACCAGGAAGACTTTATACAAGTACGAAGATAGTTGTGCCGGGAAAACTTTGTAACACTGACAAACTCCTCCGCCAGTGGGAGAAGAGGAAGGGTATGACCAATCACAAAGGATACACGTAAAATGCGCAATATCCCGATCTGTGGACCTCCACGATATCCCTCCCAGCCGGAACTATCTCGACATGAGGAGAAGTGTTATACGTAGACTGGAGTTCTTCTATTTAAGATGGCCTAGTTTCGGAGTTCACCGAAACGGGAGAAGGATTATGTTCCTTGTGAAAATCTTTCCTGGACATTGGGTTTCTAGGGAGCATCTTTTCTATGACGGGGAAACTGTCACCCTCATCAACCGCAATATCCTCGCTACTGGAAGAAGGGGCCATAGACAATGGAGTCGCATAAGAATCATCATTATGCGCATGGTGGGTTCGGGGCATCTTGGTAAAAGAAGGTGTGTTGTTCACCTAAAATGAGGAACAACGACTTAACGGAAATACGAGAAACAAAGAAAGATGATCAAAGGGGGAAATGTATACACAAGGAAGGAAATGGATAAACTTTTTTGAAAAAATGAAACTCTCACCTATTTATAGGGCTGGATGGCGCGAGAATCGAAGTAGAAGACTGCCAATGGTACTAAAACCAAAGCGACAAGCAATCAAACACGGTCTCAGGATGGTGCGTAATGATGACGCGTGTGGGAGTGATGTCACATTTTGATAACTACATCGATCAAGGTTCTGTGGGACGTGTCGCTATCTCGGCCACGACCCCAATAAGTAGAGGGACTAACTGTATAGGTCCAAATTTGGCAACCACAACAACGAATAAGAAAGATATGGGACGGGATGACCATAACACAATGACTGACATTCATTGTGACAAAGGACAATGACCAAAAGTGGGCAGCAAGAATAAGATAGCAACGGTAGCTCAAACTTAGAAAGAGACAGGAAGCATAGGCCTTTTGAATATTTTTTATAACTTTTTAGGATTTTTAGGAAATGCCCCTTATAAATAGGAGGAGATAGTGAACAAGAGAGGGATCTACCTTTTTCAAAGAAGAAGAACACATTGTAAGAGAATGGAGGGAATATATGAAAGAATTGTCTTATTCACTTTATCCAAGCACATGTTGTTTAACCTTAATCCATAAATCTTTAGATTTCTTATTCATATCATCTGCAGACCCTTTTACGTCGATAGAAAAAGAGATACCCAATCGCACAATCATTGGGTGATAGTTCCTTTTTACTATAATCGTTATCGTTTCTCGCATTCATTGCACATTTATCATATTATATATACTATAAATGATAGCATATTAAGTCTCCTGATCAATGCTACTTAACTCTTATCATTATATTAGACTTTCATTCTATTTGATCTAGGATTTATTAAGCTCAACTAAGATTCACCCCATTAATTTGTTATCGATTGGTTTAGCAATTATTTGCTCAAACAATATCCACACAATGAATTTGTAAACATCAAAATAGATTCCTAGTACAATTAGGCTAGACCATTAAGTTGGGTAAGTATGGTTCATGGGACAATGACATTGTATAGCCGCTCTCAAAATAATAGTCGAAATATATATATATATATATATATATATATATATATATATATATATATATATACACACACACACACACAAATTTTCAGCTACCGATTTGTGAATAGTTTCTAACGTGAGCTAAAAGTGAAAATGCCTAAGTTCATCTATGTTTGTTCAAGCCCGAGAATCCATTAGGGTCGTTTGGATGCTACTCCATGTTAAACCCTATCTTACTGTACAAAAAAAGGTCACATATTGCCCTTTGAAAGCATTTTGGAAATTTCATAAACATGAAATATGCACAGAAATATCAAAAATAATATCTTTCTCGGGCGCTTCTTTTACAATCAAATACTTCAAGAAGATCCTCAAAGATCCTTCCCTCGAGAGATACACCACTTTGGCCCTTAATCAAAGAAATAAGAAGGAGAGATCAACAAAAGTTGTTCCCCGCGATCTACCCGACTTTCTTGGAGATCAATACATCATAACGAGGTCCGCACATCCTACATTCAAGAAATAGTATTTAAAGCCCTCGAATCACCTTGATTTCGAAGAAAAATAATTAAGTGATAAAAAAGTTATACTCACATTAATTATCAATATAATATTTTTTTCCTCATATGTTGTTTGTGATAACGTTTTATTTTCTATACTAAAATTTTTTGTTGCAAATAAAATTGAAGGAAACATATATGTACTATTAATTAACTAAAATTAAAACAATAAAAGTACATAAATGACATATATAAAGTGTTATTAGTTCGATTTAGAGCTAAATGCGTATTTTAAAAAACGACCCTTTAAAGGACCCTAAATACCCGTCGAGGGGTTTAGGGAGGGGTTTTGGAAATGTTGAATTTACGCAAACGAAATTTGGCGTGGCAGCAGCTAAGGCGCTTATCAACGGCAATTCGACAAAGTATTGAAGATGAAGGCGACTGGTCTTATTCGTCCGAATGGTGGGGCTCCTCGTCTTCCTCCGACGGCCACACGTTTTTCCGATCAAATTCCGAAAAAGGAAACGGCGTCGTTTCTGTCGTAGCTTACCCTTCTTCTAGGCCAGTTCAGTTTTTTCTCGTCAACTTCTAATTTGTCTTAAATTATTGAGTATGCAAATGTCTTTATTCATTATATGGTTTGAGAAAATTTGTACTTTTCCGTCCTATATTTTATGATCTTGCACAAAATTTAAAAATAAAGATTTTCGAAACTTGTGAGGTAAAATATAATATAGGCATTTGTCTGACTATAAATAATCTCATTAAGGTAAAACGGGAAGTTTATAACTAAAATTGATTCTAACCATAGAATGTGTAAGAGTCCCTTTGTATTATCTGATAAGCATTAGGTGCTGAAAAACGCTTTCAAGTGCTGAAACTGATTTAATAAATAAGCAGTTACATGTTTAGTTACAAGTGCTGAAATTGATAATAAGTTGGCAATTGATATAGTATTTGATAAAAAGTGCCGATAAGCTCTTTTTTTGTTAAAATGACTTAAATAACTTTAGAACTGTATACACTTATAAGGGCGTAATCTCTTCAAAATTTTAGATTCCAGACCAATTCAAATACAAAATATTCTATTTGTCATTTTATTTTAAATACAATTGTGCTTAGATAAGATAATTTTTATGATGAGTATATAATTTATTTTATGATAAGCATATAATAATAAGGTATAATAATTAATAAATTGACAAAAGTTTCTCAGTAAAAAGTAAACCTAAATAGGACAAATAATTTGAAGAGACAAAATTGTGTTCATCACCACAACACTTAGAAAGCAATACACCAAAAAATTGATATGCCCTGATTTATTACACACAGTTCGAAGCTTAACACACAAACATGGATATAAGTATGCAAAGCAATAGAAAATTTGCTTATCTTAAATAGTCAATGAGAATTCCAGACTTCTTTGGGGAGGGGGAGGGGGAGGGGGAGGGGTAGGGGTAGGGGGTTTAGGTTGAATACTTGAGGCAGTGAGTATCGATGTAGGAGTTTTGTTCTAAAAAGAAATATTTTAAGTATAAAATAGTAAAAATCTTAGTCAAAGTCAGCTAATAAGCTTAGCCAAACACCCTTTTTGTTCATTATGCTAGTTTGTAGCTTTAGAGAACTCCTAATTTGTAATATCCAGGCCTTGGTTCAACAGTAACGGTAGTAAAATGCGGGATGTGTTGTGAGCGCACCTCACGAGTTTGAATCCAATTCTCCGCTATGTGGTACTTTAGTGAAGAGGGGTAGATGAGCGGGCTAATTATATAGAAGCTGAAAATAAGATATTCTCCAATAAAAAGAAAGACTCCTAAATTCTTTGGAAATGCAAATTATGGGAATGGACTGAGTTGACATGGAGGGAAATGGGGATATAAAGGAATCATATAGCTGATCCCAACTAATTTGCTAATTGAGATGTTGTTGTTGCTATTTTTGTTATTGGATGTGATATTTCCACTCTTTCTTATAATGGTGGGATTATGGGGCTAGTGTTGACAGTTTTTTTTGTGTGATAGGAAAAATGTTACTGGGCCAGAACAGAGAATTGGCTTCAGCAAAGGTACGAAAAAATATATGCTGGGTGTGAACATGAAGGGAATTTCAGGATTCTTGGTTACCAATGGCGTAATCTTCATTTTAATGACGACACTCGCCAAAGCACAGTTAAAGTAATGGCTGCTTACAGGGAATCAGATCCTGGTTCTATATACTTGATGCAGCAGGCAGAGTGTCTCGCTGTTCCATGTAAATATCACAATATTATTTTCTACTTTGCAGCTCCTTGACTTCTTCGCAACAGTATGATCATGTAAATAGAACGTATAACTTCTCTGGGATTATTTTCACAATTAGAATATTTTCATGGATGCTTTGGTCTTTCTCTGTTTGTGCTAGTAAGCTTTTAGTGTTGTCCTTTCCTACATAGCAAGACAGATAAGCAATGCTCTAATAGTAGAAAATGATACTATTATTGCCCTGTTCTTTTCAATATCTGGTTGATTCCTCCAAAGTATGTTAGTTTTTTTATTACCTTTTCATTTGGTTCTTGAGTTGGTCAGTCTTCATTATCGAGTATAAATTGCTTCTTTACTATGAAAAAGGGCATTGAGAATTGTTTATTTCTCTTCTTGTGCATCTTTTGTTTATCGTAGCACTGAAGAAAGATGAAAGTAAAGAACCTTCACTATAAGGCAAGTATTTATTGATATTATTGCTGAATGCCATGTCATTTATGAGAAAGGACGGGAGAAAATATTCTTGATTAATGTTGCAATGATACAATGAGCCTTATATATATAATACATGCCATACTCCTAATACATATGAGATTAGGGTTATTTACTACTATTTGACTATCAAACTAACACTCCCCTCAAGCTGGTGCATATAAATCATATGCACCGAGCTTGTTACATATATAACTAATACGGGGTCTAGTGAGGGACTTAGTTAAACTGACTCACAACACTCACAAGAAAGGAAATGTCAGGTCTAGTCACTGTGAGGTAATTTAATTTACTAACCAATCGCCTATATTTTGTAGGATCGCTAAGATGCTCCCCTTGTCCTGACAGAAGTTTAGAATTTGGATCCATCAGAGTGTCAACAGGTCTACAACCTATCATACCTATCTCCTCAAGAATATCTAAGGCATACTTCCGTTGTGAGATCATGACGCCTGAGCTAGACCGAGCGACATCAATACCCAGAAAATACTTTAATCTGCCTAGATCCTTAGTCTGAAAGTGCTGAAAGAGATGTTGCGTCAACTTACTAATACCATCGTGATCATTGCCGGTAATAACAATATCGTCAATATAAACGACTAGATAAATAAAGAGATTTGAAGCAGAATGTCGATAAAATGCAGAGTAATCAACTTCACTACGAGTCGTGCCAAACTCCTGAATAACTGTGTTGAACTTACCAAACTAGGCTCGAGGAGATTGCATTATACCATAGAGGGACCGGCGCAACCGATATACAAGGCCACTAGATTCCCCCTAGCAATAAAACTAGGTGGTTGCTCCATATAAACCTCATCCTCAAGGTCACCGTGAAGAAAAACATTCTTAATGTCCAATTGATAGAGAGGCCAATGACGAACATCATCCATGGATAAAAGAAGGCGGACTGATGCAATTTTAGCCATGGGAGAGAAAGTATCATTGTAATCGAGTCCAAATATCTGAGTATATCCTTTGTCAACAAGACGAGCCTTAAGTCGATCAACCTGGCCATCTGGACCAACTTTGACTACATACACCCAACGACAACCAACAGTCGATTTACCCGAAGGAAGAGGAACAAGCTTCCAAGTACCACTCATTTGTAAAGCTAACATCTCGTCAATCATAGCCCGTCGCCATTCGAGATGAGATAGTGTTTCACCTGTAGATTTAGGGATGGAATAGAGGACAAAGATGACACAAATGCACAATGGGATGATGAGAGACGATGGTAACTTAAACCGATATAATGAGGATCAGGATTAAGTATGGATCGTATACCTTTTCGTAGTGCAATTGGTTGATTAAGAGGAGACAAGTCCACAATATTAGCAGGGTCAGGTGCAGGACATGAATCAGTTGGGCCTGATGCTGGGGGCAGACGACGATGATAAGTCAGGAGTGGTGGAGCCGTAGAAGGTTGAACTGGACTAGGTGGTGGCGCTGGAGCTATAGTTGGCGGAACTGGACTAGGTGGTGGCACTGGAGCTATAGGTGGTGGAGCTGCAACTGGAACTGTAGGCGGTGAAGCTATGGAGGAAGATGAATGGGAGATATGGATTGAGTCTCCAAAAGAAGGAATGGATAGCACCTCAGAAATATCTAAGTGATTAATTAAACTTGTGAAGTATGATTGGGTTTCGAAGAAGGTAACATTAGCAGACATAAGAAATCGCTGAAGGTCAGGAGAATAACATCGATATCCCTTTTGCGTTCTCGAGTAACCCAGAAATATGCACTTAAGAGCATGATGAGCTAACTTATCTTTTCCTGGAGTAAGGTCATGAACAAAGCATGTACTCCGAAAGACACGGGGTGGAAGAGAGAACAAAGGTTAGTGGGGAAACAAGACAGAGAATGGAGCTTGATTTTGGATAGCTGAAGATGACATACAATTAATAAGATAACACGATGTAAGAACTGGACCCCCCCCCCCAAATAAAATTGCAGCACAATATGAGATTGTATGAGTAGGGTACGAGCAGTTTTAATAAGATCTTTATTCTTTCTTCCAGCTACCCCATTTTGTTGGAATGTGTACGGACAAGATGTTTGATGAATAATCCCATGGGAGTTCATAAACTGCTGAAATGGGGAAGACAAATAATCTAGGGCATTATCACTATGAAATATGCGGATTAAAACCCCAAATTGATTTTGAATTTCAGTGTGGAAGGTCTGGAAAATAGAAAACAACTTAGATCGATTTTTCATCAAAAATATCCAAGTGCACCTGGAATAATCATCAATGAAACTGACAAAGTAGCGGAATCCTAAAGTAGAACTAACCCGACTAGGACCCTAAATATCTGAATAGATTAAAGTAAAAGGTGACTCTACTCGATTATCAAGACGTCGCGGGAAATGGGAGCGGGTATTTTTACCGAGCTAACACGACTACACTCTAGAGTGGACAAGTGAGATGAGCCAGGTACCATTTTTTGAAGTCCTGACAAACTGGGATGTCCTAACCGTTTATGTAATAAATCTGGTGAATCATTAACAGTGTTGTCAAAGGCGCGCTTAAAACGCTTTTAAGCCCTGAAGCGAGGCTCAAAACATGTTGAGTGCTTCGTCTCGCTTTTTGGGCATTTTAGTGTCGCATCAAAGCTATAAGACATACTTTTCCTTGCTAATGGGTGTAATCCTAAAAAGCTACATTGGACAATTGAATTTCACTATATTGTAAAAAAAAAATTCAATTTCTTTGTCTATATACTTCTTATTCATACTTATAATTATTAGTCTTGGACTACTTATACATATTTTTATTTTTTTCTCCAGTTGCGCCTTTTTCATTAAAGCCCACGCTTTATTTGCGCTTTGCGCTTAAAGCCCCAACGGATCTTAGAGCTTTTTTGCGTTTTTCGTCTTTGATAATAATGATCAGTAACGGGAGAAGTTATTGGAGGAAGACAAGATGCGAGTCCATGTTATTTTGCAAGGATAAGGTAATAAAGTGCATCTGATTCACGTCCGGTACCAATGATCCGCCCTGTACTGCGTTCCTGTATAAAAACAAGGTCATCAAGAAATAAAACTGTAGATTTAAGTGATTTGGCTAAGCGACTAACGACTATGAGATTAAAAGGACTACCAGGAACATAAAGAACCGAGTCTAAAGGCAAGGAAGAAAGTGGACTTACTTAACTTATTGCAGTTGCCATGGCTTGAGACCCATTGGCCATTGTGACTGTTGGAAGAGATTAAGAATATGAAATACAAGTGAAAAGAGATTTGTTACCAGAAATATGATCAGATGCACCCGAATCAATGACCCAAGACTCAGAAGGTGAAGATTGGGAGACACCGGTCATGCTACTATTTGTTGGAACAACGAAGGCTAATCCCGAAGATGTATGTTTACGTGCTTTGTACTAAATGAACTCAATATAATCCGGTAAAGAAACCATCTGGATTGAATTTAAAGCATTCGATCCAACGAATTGTGAGTCTAAGGCTTCTAAGAATGACATCATAATGTTCACACCGGAAAAGGTCAGAAAATTGTTTGAAAATCACCGTTTTCACTGTTACCGTTCACGGGAAACACTGTAGCTCGCCGGAAAATAAAAAAGTCGTCGGAATCTGATGTAAACTTGATGAGTAGGCTCGAAAAACAAGGCAATTACACTGTCCAAAAGAAATTGGCGTGATACATACGGAGACACCTAAAGTTGGCACGATCTTTCACTTAGACACTTAAACTAAGCCTTTTTCCAATTAGACATGTTTCTTAGGCAATTCTCATACTAATTAGACAGTTAAACTAGGCTCTAACCCATGACTTTTTTTATAATATAACAAATCCCTATAAATATCCTTACAAATAAACTTAACTTTATAACTAGATATAGAGCACCTCCAAAACTATTTTCTCCTTTCCTCTCCTTTCCATTTCTTATGCCAATTAGACCAGATATGACTGTCACACATTCCAAATTCAGCATTGGGTAAAACTTCATTCAAAGTTGCATCAAATCCCTACACAATAATTAATAAGCCAGCAAAAAACGTGTCTAATTGGTATGAGTATTGCCTAAGAAACGCATCTAATTGGAAAGAAGCCTAGTTTAAGTGTCTAAGTGAAAGATCGTGCCAACTTTAGGTGTCTCCATATGTATTACGCCAAAGAAATTTGTTGAAATTCTGGCCGGAACAACCCTCACGGGCTGGCACGTGGGACAGACGCGCCGACGGCGGCAGAACTCCGGCAGGCTCGTGGGGCACGTGTGTGTGGGGGTGGGGGGGGGGGGTTTCAGCTGAACTTTTCGGGGGTTTCGTCGGATCTCTCTTGGGGACCTTTTGGTGGTGTTGAATTTTGGACAACACTAATAATTAGTGACTTTGACGCAAATAGTCACTCAGGTCACCGGAAAATCTCACGGTGACCGAGTTTTCTTCCTTGATGTCACCGGAATGACGTACAACGATTTATTCTCACCAAAGCTCTGATACCATGTGAGAAAGCACGGGAGAAAATATTCTTGACTAATGTTGACAATGATACAATGAGCTCTATATATATAGTACATGTCCTACTCCTAATACATAAGGAATTAGAATTTTTTACTACTATTTAACTATCAAACTAACATCATTCAAAGGTAGAGTTTACTCTGTGATAATTAACAATATTGGAGGTGAAAGAAGTATTATTTACCAATCCACTAATTATTGAGTTACTTAGTTTTCACCGAAATATAGAACCAGATCAAGCTTCTCCATGTTCCTCAATCTCCGTAATAGCTTCATTTGTCTTTTAACTTGCATTTGGTTTTGCGATAGAAGAATGTAGCATAAAATTACACAATGGTTTCAGTTCATGTGCAAGTTACATATCAAATTTGAGTTTGCCACAAATGAGGAAAAAAAGTACCTCTAGACTATTAATGGTTCTTCTCATGCTATTGTGCACTAAACCTAAAAAATGTACATCATGCCAAATTCACTTTTGTAATCTCAGGTCTCATCTATTCTGTTTGCATTGATGCACGCAATAATTTTACAAAGCATTCTCTTAAAAATGTAGTGATTTTCATGAGAATAAGATATGGTGATTGGATACAGAGATTATGGATGTTGAAAGTCCAGTGTAGTTGGTTTTACAAGATTTTTTTAGACATTACTTTGAGTTGTGTATCGACAGAGTATTCAAAGTATTTGGCATTAACAGAAGATTGACTGCTTTCCGTGGTGAAGTTTCTGCATTTGACACTGTGCCTGACATTAGCCTAAGATTTGTGAAAGTAATTTTTTTGAAACTATTAGATTCGACACTATTGGCAAAGTAAGGGATCGGAAGACCAAATAAGTATGAGTTTTTTGCTGCTATAACTTTCTGCCTTGCAATATCAGAATTTGGTAAAATAAGCTGTAAAGATGGTGTGGTATTGAAACTAAAACTAATACGATAAAGAATGTCAGGTACTTTTCTCACTTTAGATCCCTTTACTTTCTGTACTTTATCTTGTGGAGGTTTCAATAGGTTCAGTATGCTTTATCTTGTATAAAACTCGTGTGTTGTACTTTTCCAGTTCTCCTCAATGATACTCATGATTCCACACTTTCAACATTGCATCTTTTCATATCATCTCTTCTACAGATGTGAAGAGCATGGTCTCTGCTGGGTTGGCTACCATTGCATCTTGTAAATACGATCTTGAAAGTGCAGTTTGTGGGAGAAAACTGATGAAAATTTTATGCATTGGGCATGGTGGAGGAAGCATACCATTGTTTTTGGCCAATAAAATCCAAGGTTGGGGCTGAATGTTTTTTTTCCTGCCTATATATGCTGCACTTTAAGCCACTGAATTTGAGCATCCTTTTGGTGTCATTATGTCATTTGACAAAGTATGAAAAGCAAACCATTATCTACTCCTTATTACTGGATATGATATTAAAGATACATGGTTTTCTTTTCTCTTTTTGACGTAAAATCTCATCTTTAAGGCAAGTATTGATGCAGATAATCTGACAGGAGATGGTGCGGTCAGAGATCTGGAGTGTTCCTTTCTAGCCACTTGGATGTATTTATGAATTTTGTCAATTATAATAGCCAAAGTACTTATTTCCGGCATTTACTTGGAGAAAAGATATGAATAAGATTACCTAGAAAAGAAACTATAAGTTTTCTCTGCTTTAAGTCTTATTCTCATGTTCATTTCTTAGGACTTCAGTTTCTTCCAGTGGTCTGGGGAAACTTTGAGTTCTAATTTGTGAGACTTGCCTGTTGTTACTAAACTAGCTTCTGCTTGTTTTGATGTATTAATATTTGCCTTACTATCTCTTACGGAAATAACCACTGCAATGTATCAGGTGCTGAAGTGCACATAGCTGAAATCGACCCCGTGGTTATCTCAGCCTCAGTTCAAGCAATGGGGTTCCCATCTTACTCGGTTATGACCCCATCTGGTAGCCATGCATACTCAACTCCTAATCCAATTGAAGAAGTGCAATGGAAAGGCATTCATGAGAGGCTTTACTTACACGAATCAGATGCTGAGAAGTTTCTCCTTGAGAACAAAAATCTCTATGATCTTGTTTTCATCGATGCATATGACGGGGAAGATATTTTTCCTCATGAGCTGTGGAATATACGCTCTCCATTCCTCAATGCTCTTGCAGACCAACTTCACCCCGAGCATGGAACTGTTGTTGTAAACCTTCACTCAGATGTAGACTTCAGGGATGCTGATTTCAGCCCAGCCGGTGCTCACCTTTTGCCAATGGGCAAGTATATTTCTAAAGTGTGTAGAGCATACAAAGAGGTACTGTTAGGGAGTAAGAGCTCCTATAATGGTCTGGCTTATGTAGTTTCTGTGCCTTGGGTATGTAATACATCTCTTGTTGTGTGTAGAGGTTTAGGGAAATCTAGTAGGGATATGGTTATGAAGACTATCATGTCCAAATCCCTAGTAGTTGAGAATATTCTTGACTTGCCATTTTCTTGTTTGCAGTATCTGAAACGAGGTTTTACTTTGGTGAATTAATATGAATTAAAGTGTTTTGCCTTCTCTTCAAATACAAAGCTGCAATGGAAAAAAAGCTAAAAAAGCGAAAAGCTTCTACTTATATGACCCCTTAGATAGTTTAGCAAATCAGCGAGTAATCAAAGTGTAAATTTAGCAATTCTATTGTTACTATATTTCTATTATTATTCAATTTTATGTACTTTTTTTTTGTTTCCTTTGCTTTGGTTATTTTAGGATTTTTGTTACCAATACTTTTTTTTCCTCACTATTTTCATCATAGTGTTTTTACTTTTATACTTTTCACATATGTTCTGAACCGTTTTGCTTAAGTCGAGCCTCTCTACCTGGCAACAGGTAGGGGTAAGGTTTGTGTACAAACTATCTCACACGACATTATTAATTTTATTAATATAAAGATTTAAGTAATTTAATTAAAAGTTCTAAAAAGAATTTAATGTTAAAGAGTAGACAATTTTTCTTTCTTTCTTTTGTCCAAGGTTTTTGTACTTTTTTTTTTGTTGCAAACTTTAATGTTGTCTAACTTGACATAAAATCCATAATGTCTTCTACTTGAGCCACCTAATGTTGAAAAATTCTGGGGACCTGAATCAGAGCTTTACAGTCTCCTACTTGAGCCGCCTGTCGACCTTGTCATTCTCAATTAAATTTTATAGTCTCAATTAAGCTAGACAATAACTAGTGAATGTATTATTTAATTACCAAATGCGATGAAACTGGTTAAATAGCACGTTCACGGGGCAGTGATCTATAGATAATTATTAATCATTAATCAGGGTAAAAAAAATAGCATTAAGTGAAAATGGTAAAAGGATTGAGCCTATTATCCATCGTGTTTTGAACCTTACGACACTCGTCTCGGGGATTTCTTAGCTGAAAAAGATAAGACACAAAATAACTTGCTTTTTGATGTGTGGATCACTCAAATGTGTAGAAGGATTAGCTAATTTAAAGAATTCGAGTTGAAATTAGGAAGTAAAATAATAAAAATATATAAAAAAAGAAAGAAAAATAAAATTAATAAGAAGATAAATATATTATTCAATTTACTTTGAGAAATTTTTTATCTCTATCTGTATGGGATATAATTTGATCTTATAATAATTCGTCAAATTAACCCTCTCTCTCGACTGATATAAACATAACAAGCGGCGAGGCCGCCCCAACCAAGAAGTACTACCCGCATCCGCCTAGAAGTTTTGGCCGAGGTTGACGCTTTCCGGGTACGCCCAAAATAATCTTTTGACACGGGCTCGATCTCCAAGAAAGTCAAATGACACAACAAACGTCTATAAATACAGAGGCAGTCATTAGAAAAGGGGTTCCACTCTCTCGCCATGTGGGCTCTCAGAAATACACATTACAACGCAGAGTGAGAACCCAATACCAAAAATACAGAATAACAGTAGATCTACCAAAACATGATTGTAAAGATCTGAACCTCTTCATGGAGAGGCAGATTAACCTATTATCATAAATAAAGATCACTAATATCTTCCGTTGTCTATACATATGTTCTCATTATCCTTTTCCTTATCGAATCTCAGATATGTTACGACCTGTTATGATTAGCCCTTTATTTTCAATAATTGTTTTGAATTCATAAATGCTTGCAAACATTTTGAGTCAAACAATTTGGCGTCGTCTGTGGGGATTTCATAGCAAGACTGCGTAGCCTTGCTTGAGGTCAGAAGCAAAGGGAAAGCGAGGAACGAAGGGCTGCAAACCCAATGAGAGCAAGCCCGATTCATCTCATCAAAACTTAGGCCATGAGCCTTCGCCACATTAATTCAACGGTAGTTGAAGTAAAACTCGGGCTATGAGCCCTCGACTCAAAAGAATCAGTATACGTTCAACTACGGTTGAACTGGGACTCAGGCCATGAGCCTTAGCCACATTAATTCAACGGTAGTTGAAGTAAAACTCGGGCTATAAGCCCTCGACTCAAAAAGAATCAGTATACGTTCAACTACGGTTGAACTGGGACTCAGGCCATGAGCCTTCGCCACATTAATTCAACGGTAGTTGAAGTAAAACTCGGGCTACGAGCCCTCGACTCAAAAAGAATCAACGATGTTCGACTACGGCTAAACTAGGACTCAGGCCACGAGCCTTCACCACATTAATTCAACGGTAGTTGAAGTAAAACTCGGGCTATGAGCCCTCGACTCAAAAGAATCAGTATACGTTCAACTACGGTTGAACTGGGACTCAGACCATGATCCTTCGCCACATTAATTGAACGGTAGTTGAAGTAAAACTCGGGCTATGAGCCCTCGACTCAACAAGAATCAACAATGTTCGACTACGACTGAACTAGGACTCAGGCCACGAGCCTTCGCCACATTAATTCAACGGTAGTTGAAGTAAAACTCGGGCTATGAGCCCTCGACTCAAAAGAATCAGTATATGTTCAACTACGGTTGAACTGGGACTCAGGCCACGAGTCTTCACCACGCTAATTCAACGATAGTTGAAGTAAAACTCGGGCTATGAGCCTTCGGCTCAAAAGAATCAACAACGTTCAACTACGGTTAAACTGGGACTCATGCCACGAGCCCTCGCCACTTTAATTCAACAATGGTTGAAGCAATATTCGGGTTATGAGCCCTCGACCCGGAACAATTAATGACCATACTGAGGAAAAACGTAAAGTGGAGCGAGCAATAAGCAAACAACGGGAAAATGGGGAATCATCCCCCCCCCCAATTAAAAAAGACGGACGCGGGCCACACCCGTCGGCCCCAATACAAATATTGTTCGAAACAAACCACAACAATAAATAGAATAAAAAGAAAGAAAAGAAAAATAGCCAGACACGGCAACAACCGACAAGGGAATTATCAACTAATCGTCAATCACTGGAGAGTGCCACTACCACCGTCCGCGCCAGTCCCATCGCCGCCTGCCCGCGCTGCTCCACCACTAGTTCTGCCCTCGTCGGCACCCACGGCGCCCATGTCGTTCCCAGCTCCGGCCGAGCTCCCACTAGAGACATCATCGATACCGGGCGTCGCAGCATCAAAGCCGCATTCCTCGCCGGCTTCCCGTGCCCTCTGGCGCGCCCCCTCGAAGACTACTTCGGAGATAATACCGGCCTCGAACAGATGTTTATATATGTCATGCTGAGCCTCGGCATAAACCCAAGTTTCGCGAGAGCTACCCATAAACGCAGACTGTTCCTGAATGCGCCGGTTCTCCTCCTCAAGGAGTGCAATTTGCCTCGCGGCATCCTGAGCGTTCTGCTCTGGAACCCTAATCCGCTTTTCTAGGCCACTCTCCCTGAAAGCGGCGACAACCCTCACCAACGACAGTTGGGAATTGTTGGCACGGATGACCCCTTCAAATTCGTTCGCCCGGGCAGAAGCCTCGGCCAGCTTGCGCTTCAGGTCGGCCACTTCCCCTTCCAGTGCGGCGACCTTCCCGCTCCACTCCGAAGTGACCTCCGTCACCCTGGTCAGGCATAAATGTTCACTCTCCAATGACGCCCTCCGTCCAGCCTCAAGCTCGTCACTCATCCGACGCAGCTGATCTTCCAAGGCCTCGACACGACCGAGCGCCTGGCTCCTCTGCAGCTCCTTCTGCGCTAGCCCTCCAACCAGCTCCTAGTTACGGGGATCAACCCTTATGCGCTCATTAAGCTCCTTGCACTGGTTTCGATACCGGCAACACCTCTCGAGAACCCGAATAAGTACCCCAGACCGAACATTGGCCCGACGAAGGCCCTCCACCTGCAAAACAAAGCGAAAGGAGCAAAAGAGTCAGATATATAAGCCTATGAGAAGATAGGAAACGAGAAGCTCGTAAATAAATAATCATACTAGAGCACATACCCTCATTCCTAGCGACGCCACCTCGTTCATTAAACCCACATCTGTCACCTCTCTCATGGACTCATTTTCAACTAAGGAACACAACTGGCCCAACAGCGGCAATAGAGCCGACTCCCTCAGCAACAGATTCTCATTCGTGGGAATCTCGATCATACGCGGCCTCCCATCTGGGTGGACTGTCGCGTTCGCGACCCCGTCATGAAACATTCGGACATCCTCAGAGTCCAAATCAGAACCGGACGGGGACCCCTCTCACACCGCCGCCACCTCCATCGATGGAGTACTCGAGTCGCCAATGTCCACGATCACCCGAGAGGGCTCTCCCACCTCAAACCTGTGAGTAGAGGACTGAGCGGTAGGGGCAGCACTTCCCTCTCGCTCCTCTCGAGCCTGAGAATCATCTGGCCCGACTCCTCGAACGCGCGCCGCGTCAACGCCCTCCCTCGCCCCGGAGGGGGGTAAGGAATCCACATTTATCACATCATTGGCAGCGGGCCGAGTCGATGAAGGGGCCAAAGGGGGAAAACCCTGCGCCTAATTAAAGGCCTCTCCTCCTCGTCACAAGAAGGCGACGCCTCCCACAGGCGAACTGCCCCTGACAGACCCCCGCCACTAATTAAAGGGCGCACAGGAGATGGCGCCGCGGAAGATTTGACTGAGGCGGCCCTGGGCACCTGATTAGCCGCTGACGCAGCAAAGAACCTGGCAGTCGCACCAGGCCGTCGGAATACTAGCTGGGGAGCCCTGCCGCGGCATACCCTCCCTGCAAGTATGGAACTGGGTCAGTCCCAAGTCACGGCAATGACCAAAGTTAGACACGCCCGAAGACAGCAAACTCCTTACCTACGGCCGGCCCTTGGCCGTACCTCCTCGAGAAAGACGCCTACGAATGGATCCCCTCGGTGTGCGGAAGGATAACCTCAAGCCATCCGCGCAGACCAGTGAATAAAGGCAGGGGCGACATGTCGGCTACAAAAATAACAACAAAACAATGACCATTCAAAAAAAATGAAGAAGGAGAGTAAATTCGACCCCGCCAAAGAGACAAACCGTAACTTACGACTATGATTCCAAGTCTCTGGAAACCCTGGAGAGGGCGCCACCAAATGACCGGTCATGATGTAGAAAGATTGTTCGAATTGACGAGGCTCGACCTCATCGTCCAAAGCAGTCACCAAGCCCTACGACCCGCGTGGGACCATCCGGATCATGCTCCCCCGTACTCGCTGAGGGGCGTACAGAGCAAGTATGTGCTGCAACGTGACCGTCCGTCCAGCCAGCTCCGAGAACTTCAGCACCATGGCCCAAAGCTTGTACAAGGATGGGGTGAGCTACCCCGGACACATATTGTAGTACCGGCAAAAATCGACTACCAGATTGGGGAGGGGTATCCGGAACCCCAGCCTGAAGGGATAAGAATAGAATACGCAATACCCGACATGGTCGATGTGGACCCGTTCCTCTGGCCGGGCCAACACAACATCGGCATGAGAGGGGATGAACCCTTGCTCGCGCAACTGGGTCATACCCACCTCCCCTATCAACGGGGCCTCATCCACTGTCATCTCTTCCATCTGCGGTGAAGTCCCGCCAAGTTTCTCACCGCCGGGAGTATCTCATCTACTGAGGGTATTCTCTCAGTTTCATTCCGACCAACACCCGGAAGTACCAGAGGCAACCCTTCGATCACCGAAGGACCAATCGGTACCAACGTCGGAAGACCGTCGCGAGAAGAAGAGCTAGCCATTGATTCGGGTCATCGGAAAGACTAGGGGGGAATGTTGAAGCTAAGTGAGAACGAACGACAAATATTTCGCAGGAAGAATAGAATTCTTAAAGAATTCGCCAAAGATGAGAGCTATTAGTAAACCAAAGAGTGTTGGATGTCAGCCATCCCAGACCTTCTTATAGGCAAATTGAATCAAACATCGGGAAACCGACAGGCGCCATTAAATGCGCATCCCAACCGTCAGAAAACGGTCCAGTTTCACCAAAACCGTCACCACCACGATTAAAACCGGCGAGTATATGCTGAAATCGCGGCTACCACTTCGAATATCCCAAACATGAAGATGCCTTATCGTCCGAACCAACCAGGCCCCGCATCCCAGAGCTTGCGCGGATGAAACGTACCCTAACCTATGATTACGACGTATCGACCATTACCCTTCGCCACGAATATTCGCACACGCGATCGAACCTCCTCCACGAAAAAGAAAATAGTGATAAGGCGCCATAAGTAATTATCGTCCTCTCGCCTGGGAGGGGGCGCTCTTCGAACGGTCATATCCGCTTACCAGGGTCTGCCTCGACGCGACCATGATAAGCGGAGGGACTAACTGTATGTGCTATAATTTGATCTTATAATAATCCGTCAAATTAACCCTCTCTCTCGACTGATATAAACATAACAAGCGGCGAGGCTGCCCCGACCAAGAAGTACTACCCGCATCCGCCTAGAAGTTTTGGCCGAGTTCGACGCTTTCCGGGTACGCCCAAAATAATCTCTTGACACGGGATCGATCCCCAAGAAAGTCAACTAACACAACAAACGTCTATAAATACAGAGGCAGTCATGAGAAAATGGGTTCCACTCTCTCCCCATAGGGGCTCTAAAAAATACAGAGTACAACGCAGAGTGAGAACCCAATACCAAAAATACAGAATAACAGTAGATCTACGAAAACATGATTATAAAGATCTGAACCTCTTCATGGAGAGACGGATTAACCCATTATCATGAATAAAGATCACTAATATCTTCTGTTGTCTATACATATGTTCCCATTATCTTTTCCCTTATCGAATCTCAGATATGTTACGACGCGCTATGATTGACCCTTTATTTTCAATAATTGTTTTGAATTTATAAATGCTTGCAACCATTTTGAGTCAAACACTATCAACTATTCAATTCTACCTCTATCAATATTTAAAAAAAATATTAATATTGAAAATATTTTATCAATAATTTTATAAATATAAAGTACTTTATATTCCTAGGGCCTTATATGTTGTGGGACACCTTTTAGTTTATCAAATAAAATTAAAAGTATTCCTAAAGATATTTAAAAGCATAAGTTGATCGCCCAAAATTTATTATTTTTGAGCTTATAATTTTAAAGTTTGACCAAAACTTATAATTCTATCCCCTAATATTACTTCATAGGTCCACGTGTATCCTTAGACCCGACTTCGCTCCCTCACCCATTTCACATCTTCCCTCAAAACCCAGCATCTTTGTCGATCACCATCAAGAAACAATCAGAATTCTCACACTCTTCCTCGTGAAAGGCAATCAGATTTGGGTGAGAATGCTTTCTCTTTTATGAATCACTCTTCATTTATCTTATTTACTTCGTCGAATTCATTTGCATCTGTTAATCATGCTGAAGTTTGAAACTCTTATCGTAATTCTTCTTTATCTTAATTCCTTTGGGGATCTCTATTTTCTTCTATTTTTAATTTTCTCTGTACTACTCTAATGGAAGAGTCAGATTCAACTGCTTCAACCAGATAAATTAAAAAATTTAACTAGTCAACAACTGAAAAAATTAATAGATAGATTACTGCTTTCTCACAACCATGATCAAGTTATTAATTATTTATAGCTTGTGATTATATGCTTATTATAAAATAATTTAAATATTTATAAAAAATTGTCTTATATGATCAATTTTGAATTAAAAATAAAATGAGATATAAGTTATATTGTATTTGAATCAATTTGAAACATATTATTAATTTCAGCACTTCTATCCAAACATGTAACTGCTTATTTATTATATAAGCGTCAACACTTAAAAGTATTTTCCAGCATTTAATGCTTATCGGCTACTTTAAATCAGCTAAGCCAAACGGGTTCAAGCAAGAGCTTTGCTTGCCTTACCCTAGAGCTGCCCTTGGAAGATAGATTAGTCTTCAAAATTGTTAATACTTGAATTTGAACTTTATTATTTTGTCAATTCAGATTATGTTGAATGTAAAATTTATAACCACATAGCTGCGTATTACTGTTGCAGATGGCATCGCCTACTTTAATTTGCGATACTGAACCCTGGAAGGAGTTGAGAGTAAGCAATCTCGCAATAAAATGTGCTACATGTGTTAGGAGATATGAATTAATGTAATTGATGTCATATTTCTGTGCTTTTGCAGGCTCATGTTGAGGACATTAACAAGACTCATTTGCGTGATTTGATGAATGACACTAGTCGATGCCAGTCAATGATGATGTATGATACTTGGCCTAGCTGCTTTGCCGTACTATACTAGTAGTAGGGTGCAGCAATTGACTAATTTAATGGAAAGTAAAGGGACTCTATTATGATCGTACGAGGCTAAAGATCTCAAAATGAAACAACGAGCTCTTTTGCTATGAACCCCAGATATCTCCATTTAACAAAAAAATTTTAATTAGAAAGTTCCTATTTGTCTAGGAGAATAAGACTGTGGATTATGTTTTGGATTATGAGGTGCCTGATTCATTCTTTGTTTATAGGGAGTTTGATGGGATCCTGCTCGATTACTCGAGACAACGAGCAACTACTGGAACCTTGAATAAGCTCTTCAGTTTAGCTGAGGTTTGTTTCCTTATACAAAATTTTCAGGTGTTTGGAAAGTTATAATCTCGTATTCTTCCTGTTTTGATGAGGCAGGCAGCACGTGTCAAGGAGAAGATTAATCGTATGTTCAATGGAGAGCGTGTAAGCAAGTATTTTTTTTTCTATCAATCATGTCTTTGTTGACTGTAAATTAATTTGACTAGTGCAATGTTACTTATTGAATAGTTTTGGCTGCTATACGCATCTGCAAATAAAAAGCTACCTTATGTTGAATCATAGGATAAGATAACTTTGTTCTTCGATAGGTGTAGTTAATTTTGTTCTTCGATAGATGTATTTTTTTGTTCCCTAATTGTCACTTTGTCACTTAATTTATTTTTGCATCTTACAATTGTCTTTTAATTCAGCATCATTGACTGGATTGAACTCAAATTTATGGCTATAGTATGTTTATTTATCCTGTATGCCAATCATCAACATCTTAAAAATTAAAATTGAGGAACTAGAATATTTTCCCACCCACAAATACAGTTTTCTCAGTATGTTTGGTCTTATGAGAAGTCAACATCCTTTACATGAAAAATGATTAAGCACTTTGTATTATTATTATATATTTTCATTACTTGTATCTTGCTAAGCTGTTTAAAAAATTTATTTATTGTCTACATTTACATGTCCTGTCTATATTAAGGAACTCAAATAGATTTTCTCCTTCAAATAATAGGAATTTGGTAATTCAAATATTGACTATCTATATCAGTGTGCTCTCACGACTAAGGGATTCTTAGTTTGTCTGATATTAGCAACTCTAGTGCTCAGATACCTATGGAAAAGTTACTCCTCTGTCCCAATTTATGTTTCATATGTAAGTTTTAAGCATGTTCCAAAGAGAATGTCATACGTCCTTTTTAGAAAGAATTTAATCTTAAATTTTTTTTTACGCTTAATGAGATGATTTATAGCTACACAAGTTATCTTGTTTTAGACACAGGTTTCAAAATTTTTTTCCCCTTCTTAAACTCCATGCCTAATCCATTGTCACACAAATTGGGACAGAGTTCCGGTCAATTTGTGAAGCGGTTTGACATCATGATCTTTTTATCTTTCTTGCAGATAAACAGTACAGAAAACAGATCCGTTCTTCATGTTGCACTGCGAGCTCCGAGGGATGCTGTTATAAATAGTGATGGGAAGAATGTTGTCCCTGAGGTTTGGCAAGTTCTTGATAAGATCCGAGACTTCTCTGAGAGGGTTCGCAGTGGTGCCTGGGTAATATCGGTTGTCAAAGTGATATTCATTTGAGCAATACTGCTTAGTTTCTAATCAAGAGGCAATTCTTGATAGGTTGGAGCCACAGGAAAAGCATTGAAAGATGTTGTAGCTATTGGTATAGGTGGCAGTTTCTTAGGCCCTTTGTTTGTACACACAGCACTTCAAACAGGTATGTATACGACACTCTCATTCAAACAAATACTATTTGTTGTCTGTGCTTTCTTTGCTGTCTAGTTTTGGCCAGCCAAATAAAATCTTAAACCTGACCATTTACAGAAGCAGAGGCTATTGAGTGTGCAAGAGGGCGACAACTGCGATTGTAAGTGTAACTGAATTAGTCAAACCAATTCTGGATTTGAGCAAATAGTTTTATTCTAAACTCATTTGGCTGATGTAACCTTTTAATTGCCCTGCAACCATTGGCATACATGTTATGCCCTGCTTTAAATGGTCCGGTATTTCTGGTTTAAGGCAAAGAATATACTATGGTTTTTTTTGGTTAAAGAGAAGGAATCGTTAGAGTAATGACATTTACATTTCGTTGTGGTGGCAGTCTCGCAAATGTTGATCCAATTGATGTAGCCAGAAATATAACAGGCTTGAACCCTGAAACAACTCTAGGTGAATTAAGATTTAATTATGTTATTTTCCAACAAATGGATACACATAAATATGTCAGACTTATCCTTGATAATATCTTCTTGTCTTGCTTGAAGTTGTGGTGGTCTCAAAGACTTTTACTACCGCTGAGACAATGCTAAATGCCCGTACACTGAGGGAATGGATCTCCTCTGCATTGGGGTAAGTGTGACAATGTCGATGCCCATCTTCTTATATGTTTTGTTAATGTATACTTCTCGAAAATTGATTTTATTCTGTGCCTCATGAATGGAAGTATTGATAGTACCACTGATAGGACCTTAATCTGGTCCTGTATGTTGGAAATGACTAGTTAGCCTGAGGTGGTTAGCTTAGATCATTTGTGCATGAACCTAGATTAACTTGCTTGTCTGTTCTGGTTCTAACAAAACCTGTAGCTGTGTTGGTGTCTCCGTCCATTTGGAAAGAGATTAAAAGAAGTTCAGTTTTGGTAAATGTCTCGTTGAGGTGATATCAGGATACATAAAGAAAACCCCTTTCTTTATGGTGCACAAATTGGTTTAACATTTTAGCGACGTTATTGACGTATATATATTACATTATTACTAGTCTATTCTTTGTTGACTTTTCCTTTGCTGGACGAGTCTTAAATTGGTAAAGAGGACCTGATAATTCTTGCTCTACTTAAATGTTAAGTAAGTCTAATGGTCCGGTATCTAGCTATTAGCATGTACAAAGTACAAACCAATACAAACAAGATATATTCACATTTTATTTTACTGTAGAAAGGCAAGATGGGAAAAAACACCATCACCTGCTACGTGTTATTTTACTGACATTTTTACCAGCTGAACAAAGCTTAGGAAATGAACCATGCTAGTTCAACTTACAGTCATAATACAAATTGCATGGATCACTGAGTGTACTTAGTATACTGGTCACATGTAGAAGCTACTGCAGTCTGTTGACCAGTGCTTATTTCTTTATGATGTTTATGTTGGTTTTATTGTCATGAAACTTTGCTTGACTCCAGTCCTCCCGTTTCTGGGGAGGGCATTCTTATTTTTCAGACCTCAGGCAGTTGCAAAGCATATGGTTGCAGTTAGTACCAATCTTAAGGTGCGGTCATATTCTCTTCTCATCTTATTCTATCTCATTTAAACCTCTTGTTG
Source organism: Nicotiana noctiflora (assembly GCA_032618575.1). Taxonomy (NCBI): domain Eukaryota; kingdom Viridiplantae; phylum Streptophyta; class Magnoliopsida; order Solanales; family Solanaceae; genus Nicotiana; species Nicotiana noctiflora. Next base: position 96,676 of record JASVEL010004967.1, on the reverse strand, counting down.
CATTGTAATCATACTTATTGTGGTAAGTAGTATCTTCAAGTTTAGCTTGATTTGACAATGTATCTTGGTATAGAACAGAGATCAGAAGATTTCTGGCTCGCAGTTTGCAGATCCTTTGTATTACTCCCTGTGTTCTATTTTATATGGTGGTATTTGCCATGATATAAAGTTTAAGATGTTTTATACACACGCACAACAATAAGCCTAGTGTATTCCCACAAGTGGAGTCTGGGGGTAGTGTATATGCAGACCTTATCCCTATCTTTAAGAAGGTAGAGAGGCTGTTCCTGATAGACCCTCGGCTCGGGAAAAATAAAGGGAAGGGGCAATGACAAACAAAGCAATCAGGAAACCAAGCGAAAACATAAAACTAACACTACGTAGTGCAATTAGGAAATCGAAGCGAAGGCAACAAGTAATATTAGAAGTCTAGGAATATGAGAATACACGAAAGACACAAACAAGGACAACGCTCAACTACCTAACCATATACCTTAATCCTCATCCTCCACACCTTCCTATCCATGGTCACGTCCTCAGTAAGCTGGAGCAACGTCATATCCTGCCTAATTGCCTTTCCCCAATACTTCTCCGGCCTGCCTTTACCTCTCCGTTGGTCTCACACCTCCTCGCCAGTGCATCTGTGCCTCCCCTCTTCACATAACCTAATTTCTCGCCTCCCGCATCTTGTCTTCCACAGAGGCCCCGTCTACTTGTCTCGGATAATTTCATTCCTAATTCTGTCTAACCTGGTATACCTGCATATCCATCTCAACAACCTCATTTCAGTCACCTTCATCTTCTGGACATGGGAAATCTTGATTGGCACTCCGTGCCATACATCATAGATGGTCTGATCACTATAGAACTTCCCTTTTAACTCTTGGTGGCATATTCTTATCACACAAAATACCGGAAGCGAACCTTTATTTCATCCATCTCGCCTTAATACGATGTGCGACATCCTCGTCGATCTCCCCATTCCTTGTGTAACTGACCCAAGGTACTTGAAGCTCTCTCTCCTAGGGATGATTTTTCAATCAAGCCTGACGTCTCCATCCACTACCTGAGTTGCACCACTGAACTTGCGTGAACCTGCGCTCCAAGTATTCTGTTTTGGTCCTGCACAACTTGAAACCTTTAGACTCAAGGGTCTGCCTCCAAACCTCTAATCTCTTGTTAACAGCACCCCGCGTCTTGTCTATCAGTACAATGTCATCTGCAAATAACATGCACCATGGCACCTCCCCTTGAATGTGGCGAGTCAGTGTGTTAATTGCCAGGGAAAATAGGAATGGGCTGAGGGCTGACCCCTGGTGCAATCCCATTACATCTGGGAAGTGTTCCGAGTCCTTTCTCCTGTCCTCACTCGAGTCTTCGCTTCTATCATACATGTCTTTAATATCCCTAATGTATGCAATAGGAATACCTCTAGCCTCCAAACAATCCCAAAGAACCTCCCTCAGCATTTTATCGTAAACGTTCCCTAAGTCGATGAACACCGTGTGTAATTCCCTCTTCCTCTCCCTATTTTGCTTTATCAACCTTCTAACAAAGTGAATGACTTTCGTGGTCGAACGTCCTGGCATAAATCGGAATTGGTTCTCAGAAATAGACAGGATCCTCATCACCCTAAGCTCCACCACCATCTCCTAGACTTTCAAGTATGACTTAGTAACTTGACACCCCGATAGTTGTTGCAATTTTGAATATCCTCCTTGTTCTTGTACAATGAGATCATTGTGCTCCATCTCCATTCTTCGGGCATCTTTTTCGTCCTAAAAATGAGATTAAATAACCTAGGGAGTCACTCTACGCCTGCCATTCCCACACTCTTCTAAAATTCCATCGGGATTTCGTTTGGCCATGTAGCTCTCCCTTGCTCATCTTGCGCATAGCCCCCTCTACATCCGCAACTATTATACACCTACAATACCCAAAGTGCCGACGACTCTCGTTCTAAGTCCCCTAGCAATGTTCCTATCCCGCTCTTTATTCAAGAGTTTATGGAAGTAAGTCTGCCATCTCCGTCGAATAAATGCCCCATCTAACAAAACTCTGCCTTCCTCGTCCTTGATGCGCTTCACTTCGTCCAGGTCACGGACCTTCCTTTCTCGCACAGTGGCTAGACTGTAAAACTTCTTATCTCCTCTTTTGCCTTCAAGTTCATAATACAAACGTTCAAACAACCGTCGTAACCGCTAACTTTACTTCCTTCTTAAAGTGGGACAGTCACTCAGCCAAAATGCAACGGAGGATTGGGAGTTAGAGATCTAGCAACCCATAATAAATGCCTATTAATGAAGTGGCTTTGGAGATTTGGCACGGGAGAACCAAGCCTATGGAAGGAAGTGATCATTGCCAAGCATGGGAAAAGAGATAATTGGAGCACTAAAATTTCTAATGCACCCTATGGTGTGGGTCCTTGGAAGTACATCAGTAAATTGGGGAGTGAGTTTTCCCAATGCATCCACTTCAAACCAGGCAACGGGGCTCACATAAGATTCTGGAAAGATAAATGGCTAAATAACTCATCATTCATGGATGAGTTTCCTAGCCTATATCGTATTGCTCTACACCAGAATTCCTCTATAGCTCAAAACAGAAATGGTAACAACTGGGATGTTCACTTTAGAAGAGCAGTGCAAGACTGGGAAATTGATAGCCTATTTGACTTGCTAGAAAAAGTGGAGGGGTACAATATTGATGTGAGCCAACCCGATACCATATGCTGGGGAAGCAAGGGCGCCTTCACAGTAAAAGAATGCTACCGGCAAACTGATTCCCAGAACCAGGTGTTAGATGCATGGCCCTGGAAGTTAATATGGAAGACCAAACTGCCTATCAAAGTCATTTGCCACAACTGGATTGCGCTCAATGAGGCCTGCTTAACTCAAAACAACCTCAACAGAAGAGGCTTCCAGCTGGTCAACAGGTGTTATCTATGTCTGAGAGATGCAAAAACTGTCAACCACCTGTTTTTGCACTGCCCAGTGGCTTTTGACCTTTGGAATATGTTCCTTTGCATTTTTCGCTTGATTTGGGTCATGCCACAGAATATGAAAGAGGCACACTTGAGCTGGAGTCTATGGAGAGTTGACAAAACCATCAAAAAAATCTGGTTGATGATACCCGGTGCTATTTTCTGGTGTCTATGGAATGAAAGGAATAGAAGATGTTTTGATGGAATCTCAACTCCAATTCACACTCTCAAAGCTAATTGCCTACTCAATCTTTTTTGTTGGACTAAATTAATTTCTGAAATTAGCACTGACCATTTTTTGGACTTTGTTAGCTCCCTGGTCTTAGGTTGACACTGTAAAGGGTGCTACAAGTTTTAATTTTTCTTTTTTCTGCATTACATCTCTTTTGTAATTTGCATCTCCTTGATGCCTTTTGCTAATGAAACACCTTATTTCATCAAAAAACTTTACTTCCTTCTTAGCCACCTTATACTGCTCCCTGTTCGTCCTCTCCTCCACCTCGTCCACGCACTCCAAAAGCTTTAGATATGCCGCTTTCTTGGCTTCCACTTTACCTTGGACCTCAGAAGTCCATCACCACTCCCCTTTGCGGCCACCAGAGGAGCCTTTCGAGGCCCCCAATACCACTTTAGCAGCCTCCTTAATGCAATTCGCAGTCGCGGTGCACATACCACTCACGTTCCCGCTACTCCTTAATGCCCCCATAGTTAGCAACTTATCCCCCAACTCCTGGGCTCCATCTTTTGTCAAAGCTCCCCACTTGATCCTAGGTAGATCATACACAACCCTTTTCTTCGCTTCCTATGCTAGGTTGTGAGGTTCTCACTCGGGATGAACTTGCAGTCTGTGCACAGACCTTGGTCAGACTTTCTGAAGAGTAGATAATAAATCTAGATCGTAGCTACCGAACTTTGAAATATAACCAAGTGCTCCTTCCTATGGGAAACATGAGTTAACTATCACCAAGATCAAACGCCTTAGCAAAATCTAGCAGTGAAGTTCCTCCTCAGTTTCTATCTCCGAAATCAAAGCTGCCATGCTCGCCATCGTAACCGCCCGCCGCCATAATGTGGTCATTAAAATCTCCTCCTCTGAAAAGCTTCTAGTATGATACCGCGCACAACCTCATCCAACGCCTCCTAGAAGCGTCTTTTAACCTTCTCGTCCAGGCCCAATTGAGGTGCATACGCAATAATCACGTTTAAAGTAAAATCCCAACAACTAGTTTAATGCTCATCAGCCTGTTGTTCACCCTCCTAATGTCCACCACTAGCTCTTGAGATCCCTATCAACCAAGATACCTACCCCGTTCTTGCCCCAAACGCGTCCAGAGTACCATAGTTTAAACCCGTCTACATCCCGTGCCTTATCTCTCACCCATCTAGTCTCCTGGAGACAAACTATATTAATCTTCCTCTTATGGAGAATCTTGCTAACTCTATAGACTTCTCCGTCAAAGTCCCTACGTTCCAAGTCCCGACTCTCAGCCTGGATGCACCCTTACCACTCCTAACCCCCTGCCCCTAACCCCGGGGGACCCCCTGAGGATGAACCTACCCTACCTTCGTTCAGTATAGCCACTATATTTAGTTTGTGTATGCAACCAAAAAAAAAAAAAAACTTTTTTTCAGTTTTTCTTTCTTATTTTTTATCACTTGTTATAAACAGAACTTTTAGAGGCTTATCTCTTTTAGATTTGAGAAGGTTCAGGAAACTTTATTCTGTTGTATTCCATCCAATAGGTGGAGTGAGATATTAGAGATTTCTGATTCAGCTAAAACTTTAAATTTCATCACTGCATATACGTTATGTTTGGTCCCACTAAATTATTTACTAAATGTAGCAATTTTTTACAGCTAGTAGAACAGTTTGGCATTGATCCAAATAATGCATTTGCTTTCTGGGACTGGGTAGGAGGTCGATATAGTGGTAAGTCTTTTCCTTTTCAAGAGTATCTTGGTTGCGACATAAATTTTTCTGTCAACTTTCACTTATCGAATATTTTTCTTAATCTTAAGTATTAAAAGAAAATTATCAATATATTTGTTTTAATCCTCTTTTTGCAGTCTGCAGTGCAGTTGGAGTGTTGCCTCTTTCTCTGCAATATGGATTTCCCATTGTTGAGAAGTAAGTAATTTGAAGTTATCTTTGCACCTAGATCTCACCTGTTATTTTTAGGGGTGTGCAATCGATTTATCGATTCGATTTTGACCCTTATCGATAATTTCTTATCGATTATCGATTTGTACATATGCTTATCGTTATCGTTTCAATAAGGTTTCGATTTTTTCGATTTCGATTTATCGATTTTGGGGGCTTATCGATTCGATTTATCGATTTTCAATAAGGCAGATTATATCGTTTAGCCGTAGTAGTTGTCCAATTGGGATATCTGAACTTTAAAGTGTGCACACGCTTTAAAACTATAACCAAGTTCTCAGATAATTAGAAAATGCAAATTTGGAGCTTACAAATAAAGGACGGGTTGATGCACCTCCAAGATATGGAGGCAGCAGAACTTGCAACTTAGCAATAGAAGAATTGCCTTAATCTTCCAAGCAATGTATTAACTAGTAGTGTCACCACATAAACAGACTTATTCCTAAATTATCTTTTAAAAGAAGGTGACTAGTAAAATGCAGTTGATCACACAAATATACCGATATTGTTCTTTAAACAGGTGAAGTTTGGAAACAAACATGCACAGAACCTGCAGTGTATTACAATTGATAAAAAAATTAAAGAAAGAGACAACATTAATGAAAAAAATGGCTAGAGGAAATTAGGGAATAACATGGGTAGGTAGAGAAAAATAGAAATAATAAGTTAGGATAAAAGAAAAAGTAATATAGAATAAGGGTATAATTGTTTTTTTGGTATATCTTATCGATTATTCGATAAGTCGATAACTCGAGAGGACAAAATCGAAATCGAAATCGATAACTCGATAAGAAAATTTTCTTGATCGAAATCGAAATCGATAAGTCGATAACTCGATATCGATAATTCGATAACAAATAATCGATTCGATGTATCGATAAACCGATTAGAATGCACACCCCTAGTTATTTTAATATCTCATGCACCATTGGCCATACACGTCTAAATCGGTTTTGTAATTGTATGCTTTTGTCATGCTCTACTGACAGGACAAGTATAAACCGCATCTGCTTAATAGTTGTATCTATAATATTTTTTTCATAATTATTACCTCGAGTATATGGTGAAAAGCTAGAGACTGAAAAACATTGCCTTCTCTGCCCACTTAGTGATGGGCTTGCTGTACTTATTCTAGTGCAAAGCTGCTGTCTCCATTTCTTAGTTTGATAGTAGGGTCTTGGTTGCCAACATTATTACTTTGGTGGATTATCTTTCTACATCAAGAAAACAGTATATATCTGAAGCACCGGGGCATTTCTCTCCTTGAATAATTAGTCGTCAACCTGTAGCGGTTTCCTTAATTGTTATTTTGCATGTAATAGGTCTTTCATTCTGCTTCCTTTTTTTTTTCTTTTGCTGCTGTTTGTACTGCTTTTATCAAATTTTCTGACATGCTTTCTACTTGTTAAGATTTCTGAAGGGAGCTTCCAGTGTTGATCAGCATTTCTACTCAGCACCCTTTGAGAAAAATTTACCTGTATGTCCGAGCTCATAGAAACTTATGTTTAATGTTATGTTCTCTCTTGCTGCTTAATTGTTATCGTCTCTCATGAATGTTAGTGCTATAAGCTCTCCATGATGTTCACTTGGTGTACCCTGTGAATTCAGAAGTCCAAGTAGAGGGGCTAAGTGAAATCACAAACTTCACAAATAATAAATACTTTGGCAGATTGTATGAGTGCTTATACCGATGTATATCATGTCTACTCATGTATCCTCTATATCTTAGACTAGACACTTCATAGAAACTTATGTTTTGGTGATTTTCCCTCTTGCTACTTAATTGTGCTGTTCTCTCATGAATGGTACTGCTATAAGCTTTCTAAGATGTTCACTTGGTGTACTCCGTGAATTCATAAGTCAACAGAGGGGCTAAGTGAAAGCACAAACCTCACAAATAATAAATACTTTGGCAGATCGTATGATGCAAATGTACGTGTGTGCTTATACCAATGTATATCGTGTCTACTCGTCTCGTGTATCCTCTGTATCTTAGACTAGAAGCTTCATTCTACTCCTAGCCAATGGTATGTGCTGTGTTCAATAAGATTGCATGTTTTATCCCGAGATCGAGCCTAGCCCTGCACCCCTAATTGTTCTTTTTCCAATTTCCCAAGAACAATCATACAATTTGAAGCTCTAATTGCATGATTTGCTGTTAGGATGATGGAAACGGTACAGAGTCCTCTAGCCCGGTCCAGTTCCTGCGTCCTTGTGTTCTAATTATTCTTACCGAGCTAGGGAATCTGAAGTCTTTCATCTATGGTTAAATTCTCTGTTTCCTCTTTCTTTCATAAGGATCGAAGCTTTCTCGGGCCCGGGTTCTCTTAGCCATTTTAGCTGTATGCTTTTATTCTTTATGTTAGATTTATTTTTCGATTTTTTCCCCGTTCTCGTCTTTGTTCAAACCCGTTAAGATTCTTTTGCAATTCCATTTGTACCTTTGGTTATTGGATTCCTCTGCCAATATGACACCTATTACGCCTCAATCCCAAGCCTTGTTCTGCTGTATCGACTTTATTCTGCTTGTCTCATCAGATGCTTGATTTCTATAATCACATCATTGAACTCAATTGCTTGATTTCTTAATATCACATCATTGTTTCAGGTGCTATTAGGCTTGCTGAGTGTGTGGAATGTTTCTTTCCTTGGATATTCAGCACGAGTGAGTATTATCATTCTGTTTGAGTCGGGGTCGTCTGGTCGACTAATCCATACCATTACACTGAACCTTTTAGACAATTTCAGGCAATATTACCCTATTCTCAAGCACTGGAGAAATTCGCACCTCATATTCAACAGGCATGTTACTCTAACTTGTTTGCTTGTATTTTATTCCAGATGCCATACTTGCAACTTTTACCCAAATTTGATTGAGTTCAGGTCAGTATGGAGAGTAATGGGAAAGGAGTATCTATTGATGGTGTCCCTCTTCCTTATGAGACTGGTGAAATTGATTTTGGTGAACCAGGGACAAATGGCCAACACAGTTTTTACCAATTAATTCACCAGGTAGCGTAAATTTCCGGTGCCAACAATTCATGCTTATTCTGAAATTATGCCCATTTTGTACTTGATTTAGGCAGGTAAGATGCATCTTTTCTTGTTCACGATGTGTTGATGGTTACAGTTTGTTGACTAAATCTTCATCTAAATACTGCTCAACTCAATTAAACTGTAGTTTCAGGAGCTTTATGTTATTTTGTTTTTCAAGGTGGGGATTATGTCATTAAAAATATTTCATGTGAAAAGCCTCTGAAAGAATATTGTTTGTTTGCTTGAACTAATAATCATTTAAATCATATTAATGATATCTTTATTAATAATATAATCTGAAGAAGACCTCTCAAAAGTACATACAAGGTTATTAGAGAATTGCATTTGGATCCTGTCCAACAAGCCATAAGTTTAACAGGCTATGTAATATTGTCACATGATTCAATTTTGGAGTAAATTTGTGCGAGTCTTGTGGCATTATCATGTGGTGCTTTGGTTCTCTTCATTTAATTATTTTAGGGATGTGGCAATTGAAGGATGTTAATTTGGATATTCTAGGGTTGGTTAGCGGGGATGGTCCAAAACTCTAACCTAGCTCTCCACCCCAAGAAGACTAAACAGCCGCCCCCAAACAACCAACCCCAAACAACCAACCCCAAAAGGCAATGTAAAAGAAGAATGGAGATCTGGTGGTGCTCTAGGCTGTTGTCTGAGTGGATTTTAGTAATTGGTTGCTTATTTGATGTAATAGTTCGTTTTATGTCTCCTTAACTTTATATATTTCAGCTTTGTACTCTTTGAGATATCATAAAAGGTACAGAGAAAGTGTTGCTTGGTGGAAGGCCATGCTTCTTCCTTGAGTAACTATTGTGTTCTGATCATTATCAGTAAAACAAGCGATCATGTATCTAATCTTGGTATGTTTAGTTTTCTACAATCGCACTTGAATGTTGAATACCATCTTCCTGGAATTTTCAGGGTCGTGTTATTCCTTGTGATTTTATTGGTGTTGTTAAGAGTCAGCAACCTGTTTACCTGAAAGGTACAAATTCCATCTTACTTCTTGTCTTCTTCTTTTCGATGTTGTTTCTCATTCCTATTTTACAGACAAAGACGGAATAAAATGTTGACACCTAGGTAGTAGTGTGCTGCTGTGTCCATTTGCTTCCACTTTCTTAATTTTGGGCAACTCATTTTCAGATGAAGTGGTGAGCAACCATGATGAGCTCATGTCGAACTTCTTTGCGCAGCCAGATGCCCTTGCTTATGGGAAGGTGAGATAGTCTTCCTACTTTTACTTTAATGTGTTGTTCCCCACCATTTATGTGAATAGTTAGTCAAGGTTCAGATCTCACAGCAGTTACAGTTTAGTGTAAAGTCGAGATTGTGAAATAGATCTCATGCACCAAACATTCCACAAGTATTTCTCCACTGCATAACTTCTTTCTTTCAGCCCCCCCCCCTTTCTTTTTTGCTTGGTTGTTAAATATAGAGACAATGGAGCAATCTCGTTGTATATTATTTTTTTTTTGAAAAAGAATCTCGTTGTATATTATTCCAAGAAGTAATAAGTATATATATAAGTACATAGAGTACTGACTATAGAAAGAATACAAAAGGAGATCCTATTAATCTGCTGTGAATCCTTACAATTCTCCTAACTATGTACATTACATAAGAGTATGTCTACATTCATTCTGTACCAATCCCCTTCAAGTTGGAGCATAGATATTGATCATGCCCAGCTTGTTATGAAGGTAATCAACTCGAATTTCGTTCAACGCCTTGGTGAATAAATCACCTGGTTGCTCTCCTGTCTTCATGTAGCCGGTGGATATCAAGTTCTTCTAAATCTTCTCACAAATAAAATAGCTGTCAACCCTAATATGCTTAGTTCTTTCATGATACACCGGATTTGGCGCAATATGGAGGGCAGCTTGATTGTCACACCAGAGTTTTGCTGGTATTGGGTGCTTCAACCCAATTTTAATGTTTCCACATAATCTCACACAGATTGCGACATAGCTTTCTACTTAGATTTTGCATTGGATCGAGATACAACACTTTGCTTCATACTCTCCACGTTACAAGGTTCCCTCCAACAAAGCTTGTAGTAGCTCTTCTACCAATTTTGGATCCAGCCCAAACAACATCTGCAAAACACTCAATTCGAGTATAATATACTAAGTTCAGGAGCTCCTTTCAGATAACATAAAATCTATTCCAAAGCTGCCCGATGTTTGGCGTTGGTGCGGACATGAACTTGCTAACAACACGTACTAGAAAAGCAATATCTAGATGAATGTTAGTGAGGTAGTTTAATTTCCCAACTAACCTCATATATCTCTCTGGATCATCCAAAAGATTGCCATCGTCTTTCATAAGATGCACATCAAGAACCATTGGAGTACTGCCGGGTTTAGCTGCCAACTTTCCGATTTCTGCAAGCAAGTCAACAATATACCATCTCTGTGACAAAAGAATTTCCTTCTTGGTTCTATTTACTTATACTCCCAAAAAGTTTTTCAACAGGCCCAAGTCTCTTGTATGAAACCTAGTATGCGGGAAAGATTGAGGGAAGAGATTCCCGCATAGTCACTTCTGTGATAACAATATCATCGACATATACAACAATGAGAGTAGTGCAACTGTTGATTGCCGATAGAAGACTAAGTGATTACACTTGCTCATTTTCAGCCCAAACTCTTGAACTACCTCACTGAACTTGCCAAACCAAGCTGGAGTTTTCAAGCCATAAAAGGACTTTCTTCAAATGAAGAACTTTTTCATACTCTCCGGAGCAACAAAATCGGATGGTTGCTCCATATACACTTCCGTCGGAAGACCACCATGAAGGAACACATTCTTGATATCCAACTGATGTAAAGGCCAATTCTCGGAAGCAGCTAGAGAAATAAATAAGCGGACAAAACTGAGTTTGGCAACCAGGGAGAAGGTGTCGAAATAATCCACCCCATAAGTTTGAGCATATCCTTTAGCCACAAGTTTGGCATTAAGTCTTGCCACAAAACCATCTGGATTAACTTTAATTCTAAAGACCCACTTAGATCCTACTGGTTTCTTTCTCTTGGGTAAATCCACCCACGTGTGGTTATCCTCTAAGGCATGTATTTCCTCAAGCATTGCATCATACTATCCGGGATGATTCAAAGCTTGCTTCACTGTTTTCGAAACCATGATGGAGTCTAGAGAAGCAATCATTAATCTAGACGTAGAGGATAAGCGGTCATAGGAAACAAAACTAGCAATGAAACCTGTGGAATTGCAAGTCCGTATACCTTTCGAAGAGCAATAGGAAGGTCAAGGTTCTGTGTAGGCTCTGGTGCAGGAGGATCTGATGACGAAGGAACTATTGCACGACATGTATCATTTGTCTCTCGCTTTCGCGAGTAAACTTGAATGATTGGCTGTCTTGCTAACACAATTAGAGTAGGTAGTGAAGGTACAATAGTCGATTGGTGCTCAATAGAAGAACTAGGAGATGTAGGAGCATCATCTGGTTGCTCCGTCAAAGCACGCGTAATCTGATATACTAGCCATTCATCTTCTTGTCCCTGACTTGTAGAAATAGGAGAGGCATAGAAGAATTGTGTAGACTTTGAAAATACCACATCAGTTGACACCACATAATTGCGAAGTTCAGTAGAATAACACCAATACCCCCTCTGAAGGCGAGAATAGCCTAGGAAAACATACTTCAATGCCTTCAAATCCAACTTGGTAACAAATGATCGAACATTTCGAACATAACATGTGCATCTTAGGTTCCACCGGAAATAAGGACTTGTTTGGGAAAAGAACACTGTAAGGCACATTCCCGCCAAGCAAAGTAGATGGCATGCGATTAATCAGAAAACACGTCGTAGAGACCGCATCAGCCCAGAACTAGTTAGGAACCTTCTTTTGGAACAGAAGTGCCCGAGCTGTCTCAAGCAGATGCCAACTCTTCTTCTCAGCAACTCCATTTTGAGAAGGTGTATCAACACATGAAGATTGATGTAGTATACCATGTTGTCTCATGTAGGACCGAAATAACTCTGGCATATATTCTTTATCGTTATTACTCTTCAGAATACGCACTGTAAAGGAAATGCCAAGCACTGTAATGGGTGATGCCAAGCACGGTAAAGGAAATGCTATATAGCTGGGCCGATTTCCGTAGAAGAAGAAAGCAAAAGGCGTTGAAGTTCGACCCCTTAGCTCTCATGTGGATAGTTTGGGGGGGAGAGAAATAGGAGAGCTTTTGAGGGGATTGAGTCTCCTTTTTTACATCTTAAAATAGTCTTCTATCTTTGATCGCTTTTTGGTGCACTCATATAGCCCCTATTTGTATAGAGAATGAGCGTCTTTTGTAGAGAATTCTGATGTAAATTCCCTATTTTTTGGTATACTTCTTGTATACGGGAGTTTCTCTCCCTTTTGATTAATACAATTTACCTTATAAAAAAATTAGTCCTCACAATACGCACTGAAATATGGAATTGAGTTTTGACTTCAGTACAAAAGGCAGAAAAGTAAGTAAACACTTTTGAACGACTCTTCTTAAAGTAAATCCAAGTCATTCGAGAAAAATCATCTACAAAAGTGATAAAATACTTATGCCCAGTTTTGGAAGCAACACGACATGATCTCCGAATATCAGAATGCACTAACTCAACTAACTTATTTGACTTTGGACTATGGTGTTTTGCAAATTGACATGACTCACAATCCAATGAGCAAATATTCTGAAGCCGAGGACATGCTTCTTCAATAAAGGTAGAGAAGGATGTCCCAATCGACAATGTGCTTCAAAAAGCAACTCAACACTAGAGCATGCAACAGACCGTGACTCCCATTCATCATATAGATCACCAGATAAATATCCTTTACCAATAACCTGCTTCGTCGTAAGATCTAGAAACAAACAATGATCGGAAAAGAACCGACACAACAATTAAGGTCTTTGGTGATTTTACTAAAAGAAATCAAATTAAAGGCCAAGTTTGGTAGACTTAATACAGATGACAAGTAATAGAGGAAGTTGGTTTAACAGTCCCAGATCCAACACTGCTACAAGTTGATCCATCTGCTACAATAACGGTAGAGGGTGCTTTGTGTGATCGAGAACAGGAAAAAATAGTTGGAAGATTGTTGGACTAGGAGCTGGAGCATTATTTCCTCCTTGCTTATTGTTTCCCGTTATGTTCCCAACCAAAAGTATCAAAACAACTTAAGGGAAAACCAGCAAAACTCTAAAACTCTACTAAAAATACTCCAATAGAGCTTAGTTCCAAACGGTAGTAAGTCAGAGAATTATATCATATTCCCACTTTCTTCAAACAACAAAAAACAATATCCAAATGAGAATGAAGAAACAATCTTTGGAATATCCAAATGAGAATGAAGAAACAATCTTTGCTTTCTCCAGAACTTCTGGTTCTCCCGAGATTACAACAACAACACAGTATAGTCCCACAGGGTGGGGTCTGGAGAGGGTAATATGTACGCAGGCCTTACCCCTACTCGACAGGGCAGAGAAGCTGTTTCCAATCGACCCTCGGCGAAAGATCGAGATTAAGATATTAAAATAAACCAATTAGAGAATAGAAGAACTAAAAAACAGAGAAGCCATAGAGATCAAGAAAAGAGCTCAAAAAAATAGTTGGAAGATTGTTGGACTAGGAGGTGTAGCATTATTTCCTCCTTGCTTATTGTTTCCCGTTATGTTCCCAACCAGAAGTATCAAAACAACTACGAAAAAACCAGCAAAACTCCTAAAAATACTCCTATAGAGCTTAGTTCCAAACAGTAGTAAGCCAAAGAGAATTATATCATGTCCCACTTTCTTCAAACAACAAAAAACAATATCCTAATGAGAATGAAGAAACAATCTTTGCTTTCTCCAGAACTTCTGGTTCTCCCGAGATTAAGAAATTAAAATAAGCCAATTAGAGAATAGAAGCACTAAAAACGGAGAGGCCATGTAGATCAAGAAAAGAGCTCACAAATCAGAGAACCAAATCAAAAAAAATATTCTGATAGTGATCAGTAGAACTTTGTAAAAGAGTAACCCCAATAACTAATATTTGTGAATCAAAAACTCAAATCAGCCAAAGTGAGATGAGAACCAAAAATTTCAGATCTGACCGAGAGAGAGAGAGAAGTTGACAGATTCTTCCAAGTATAACAAAACAAGAGCAGCGTGGTATGTTGGTCAGGGAACCAACAGGGTTTGTCCGGAAACAGAGAGGTAATCTTGCTAGTGAAAACTAGATACAAAACCGACGTGTCACACTCTGGCACACGCTGTCGGGCAGAGCCTTGCCGGAAAAAAAAATTATGTCGGCACTTGAGACTCACGCTCATCAACTCCGGCAAAATATTAATCCCCAACTCTAACGAGGCTCTGATACCATGTTAAATATGGAGACAATAGAATAATCTCGTTGTATATTATTCCAACAAGTAACAAATATATAGACAAGTACATAGAGCCCTAACTATAGAAAGAATAAAAAAGGAGATCCTATAGATCTGCTGCGAAACCCTATAATTCTGCTGACCATGTACGTTACATAAGAGTATGTGACATTCATTTTGTAACATAGATTAAGGATCAAAGAAGATTTATTAGTATCAAATCACCTATGAGTACTGACTTTCTCCACAGACACCAGAGCAGCTGCAAAAGGAGAATGTTGCCGAGCATCTTGTTTCTCATAAGGTAATTTCTTAGCAGTTCTTATTTGATGATATTGTGCTTTATTCAGTGGTCTTTTCTCAAACTCCTCCAATACTTGCAGACGTTTTCTGGAAATAGACCTTCTCTAAGTATACTACTTCCATCATTGAATGCTTACAACATTGGACAGGTATGAGATATTAGATCATCACATTTTTTTACAAGTGCTTTCTAAGTATTGACTGACCCGGTATGTCCCATGCGTCGAGTTTGTACCACTGTATAATTGATGGTGCCAAACTCAGTGCTACCTTTCTTGAACTGCTTCAATGATTTTCAAATGAATTTTGTTTGTCATTACATTCTTGATAGTAGTAGAGCTTAGGGGTAATTGGGTAAAGTGTGAGAAAGAAGAGCCTACTGCATTTGAAACAGATCAACAAGGCGATTCGTTTGAGGTTGATTGATATCTTACTTTGCCAGATAATTTTGCCAATGAAATTTTATAATTGGAAATGAGCGCGATATACCTAATTAACTGAAAGGTTAATAAGTTGCTACTTACAATGACCAACAGAATCTTGTATTCTGGTATCTTAATTCCTTAAAAAATTCCATGCGAAACTTGTCTATGTAAAGTCTTCCAATCTCTTTCTTTACTTGCTTATTTAAACTCAATGGATTGACTTGACAGTATATCACTTTCCTGATAGAAAGTCTCAAGTTGGAACACATGCATTTTTAGTTGCCCGTAAAGAAAGGAATATAAATAACTAGATGCAGAGGGATGGAGCTTGTTGCAAGTCAGATTGAGAGCCGCATATTTGTGAGAAAACTAACCTATAGATCCGCAGCACTGGAACTATGCGTCTTCTTTGTCACAAGATCTCCGTCATAGTTCTTTGCAGCTGTAGAAGAGGCTAAAGGCAGAAATATGTATACTTGTACTAACCAAATCATTCTGTCAGAGAAGAAAATGAGCATATTCTCACACCACTGCACAGGGTGATACTGCTTCTTGCAACTCAACACTCTTGTGTGAAGTTTATCAATTGTCAAATTATATCTTAAGGTGATTGAATTCAAAGACTTCTATTTCCCTTCATGGTTGGACCAACAATGGATGAAGGGCTTTCCTTGTTTTATTGTAATCATAAACTACTACCTACTCATATAGCTCAAGCTGTTGAAGTGACTAACTGCCTATTTTCTTATCATGCTCAACATTCTTAAATTATGCCCCACCCTCACATCCCCACAGGTGTCCGGATAGGTTGGCATCATGCTACACTGGAAGAGTTTCCTGTTTGATAATGGTGTTTTATCAAGATAATATCTGCCAGTTGTGAGCATTGTGTTAAGACAGACATGCCTCCTCTTGCGATCCCTAATCTCAAGTTACCTGCCACTTTCTTCCCTTTCTTTCAGTTACTGGCCATCTATGAACACAGAGTTGCGGTTCAAGGCTTTGTATGGGGTATCAATTCTTTCGATCAATGGGGTGTGGAACTAGGAAAGGTATTTCTTGGCAATTGTTTTAAAATTGAGTAAATGAACATTCTCCGATACTAATATGATGTCGGGCGTCCTTGTTTATTAATGTCCTCTGCAGTCTCTTGCAAGTCAAGTCAGAAAGCAACTTCATGCATCTCGTAAGAAAGGGGAATCAGTTGAAGGCTTCAACTTCAGCACCAAAACATTGATAACAACATATCTCGAGGTATAACACTGATTTCATTTGACCAAAAGCGGGAAAACTTAAGTTTCAGAATCCTGGTAACAAGATTACCTACGGTTTCCCAGCAAATTATATAGATTGCTGCATTGAAGTTAGTCTGCCTTTTTTTTTTTCACTTTAGTAAATGAGATTGATAGTTTCAAGCTTTATCTGGAAAAGAAAAAGAAAATAAAAGCCAACTTTTTCTATTTCAAGTAAAATAGGCACATGTGAAACATGTTTCAGTTCTTTGGCAACAGAAAACAATTTTCGTCATTTTGAGAGAACAGATTGAAGTCATTTAATTCGCGATGGCACACTGCATTGATATCCCTTCAATCCACTCCCTCTTCCCCCTTTAGGTTGAATCTTTATGCTTTAGCTCCAATGTTTTGGATGTCTTTTTGCGGACATTAATACTCGGATGATTTTGTATAAACTGTTCTAGACTGCCTCGTGAGTTTGTTACACATAACCCTCTTTATTTTCCCTGACCTGTGGTGTAAGAGTGCTGTGTAAAACGTTAGCAACAATATGGTGGTATAAACAAATTGGATAGAGGTTCACAATCATTACACCACCAAGTCTCAGGATAAATGTCCTTTGTTCCTAGTACCTAGCCTTGACAACACGACAGAGGGTTCATTGTAGATCCTTTTTTCTTTTTGGGGGTGATAAGTAGGTTTCTTGCAGAAATTTGATGTTTCTATTAAGCTTTCCTTAACATTTTGAGACTGATATTCAAGTTCCACTAGAATTATTTTTCTTGACAGGCAAGTGCTGATGTTCCTTCTGATCCTTCAACTCTTCTACCAAAGATTTAAGAAATGTTAAGAATTGGGTTCAATGACCACTGGTTAACGGAGGCCTCAACAACTTCGCCACCAAGCAAAAATAAACTAATGCAAACTTTCCCAATTTTGAAGTCACATCCAAGTTTTGGTGTTGTATGGCCACTAAAGTTGGCAAATATATTGCTGCAGTTCTATCAATAAAATTTGAATTTTGGTTGTGCAACTCTTTTCGCTCATGCTTTAGATGAAGTCTACCTAAATGCTTTCACTGAAATTGTTTTAGCTTGGTTTATAATGCAGTCTGCCATGCGGCCCATGCCTCGCTCTCAATTACACCCAAATCCCTACTCACCGAGTAATTACTTGGCCAAACAAACAACTCAAACTATGTAATTATACTCAAATACACCTAAATTCAATTCCCTTGTGGCTTTCCAATATGCTCTAAAAATGGGAATTAAAAATAGACATGGGCACATGGCTTCAATTTCCTTGCAAAAGAGAGAAGAACAAGAGAATACAAATTTACAGCAATTACAATTCGAAACATATTCTTTACTCAATTTATCTATGCTGGTTATAATCTGACGTTGGTTAAAGTGTGTGGTTTGTAGTTTCATTATGTGATCTAAGACAATTCTTACTTCTTGAGCTACTTTTTAGAGTTGGATACCTGGATTACGTTTAAGGTTCAGTTTCAGTTGAATAAATGGGTGTTTATTTTTAGTTTTGTCCTTCTATTTTCTACTGGCTCTTTAATGGTGTTCTATAGTGGAATTTTTACCTAGCTATACTATGGTAGAAAATTATTTATTATTTTTATTTAGGTTTCTTATTAATAATTATATATATCTATGTTTACTTGTTTTACCAAAACCTTTAAAAAGAGGAAATGATATACCTTAAATAGTGGGTATCAGTTACATAAAATATCCCACATTTAAGATAGCCAAAATCAATACTTACCCAAAATTCCTTCATTTCCGCGACAAATCCACCCCAAAATCATATATTCTCTTTCCAATTAACAACTTCCTTCCCGGTAAGACCCACCCCACAAATCTCGCTTACCCCTAAATACAACAAATTTCATGTTCCCAGTCTTACAATGGGTGCCTTGGTGCTCTCCACAAGCAAAATAATAAGTTTGCATTTTCTTCAGCACAAATTCAAATCCTTCACCAGCACCCTGAGTTGGATCTGCTATCTTTTTAGCCCTCCTGAAATCGCACTTGATAAAGCTCCTGTAGTTTGGTACAACGTAAATGCTATGTGGAAATCCAGTACCATTTGCATTTGGTGGATCATACGTGAACACTATCACACATATATAGAAGCAATTCTTACTGTACAACTTTAATAATATTTCCTTTATGTTTTAGGTGGGTTTTTAGGTAATTTGCTTTCTTTTTTATATTTTTTGTATACTGATTGTTTGAGTTTTCCAAAAATTATATTTCTTATTTTGTATGTTTCTTTTTGTATTTTTTCTGTATGATTTTTGTATGTATGCTGTTTTTGTTAATATATCCGCCTTTGTGGTTATTGATTGTTTCATAGTTATATATTTATATATTATTTGTACGTTCAATTACATGTTTTGTATTGTGTTTTATATGCTTATATGAGATAATTTATTTATTCTCGTAAGTTTTTTGTATACTGATTGTATGAGGCCTCTGAAAAAATTAGTTTCGCCTTTTTTTTTAATACCAGTATAGTATATTTTTGTATGTTTGATGTTATTACATATGAATTTAGTTTCTTAAATTTCATATGTTTATGAAATTATAGAAAATAATACTATCAATTAAAAAAAACTTTTTTGTTTGTTAATTCAGAGACAAAAGTTCTTTGTCAAGGAGGGTGCGAAATTTGGTGTGACTCATTGACAATCATATACAGAATATGAAGAATATGGAGACCTATATTGTGATTGAAACTTGAATATTGTGTCACAATTTTGCAGAAATGTATCGTGATTGTATTATAATTATATATGTATCATTGTTGCACGGATTGTATTACAAATGTTTGAATATTGTATATTCATTGCATATTGTTACGAGCAATTGTGCGTTCATGGCAAATTTTACAGTTTGTATCACAAGTATGATAATTATATATTAATTTATTAGTATTGTATCATGTATTATTTTGGGTATTAATATACCAGATACAAGTTAGATATAAATATGATACAAGTATGATACATTTACATGTAAGCATTTATGTAGCTGATACAATTCAAATATAATTATTATACAGTTATCCTATAATTATTATAAAATTTCAGAATATATTTTAATAATATAAAGTTAATGGTGAAAGGAGAGAAGATAGAGATTTTGGGAGTAGATTGAGGGATTTAATTGAAAAAAAAGGAGAGAGAAGAGGAGAGGGAAAAAAAAATGAAAGAATATAATTTAATTCCTTATTTGAAAGCACTAATAATGGAGTGGTAGTCTTTTAAGAAGCAATATATATAATTTGTAAGAAAAACTTAAATACTTATTAAAAATTTCAATACATAAAGAACATAGGTAAATAAATTTCTAATATAGTATAGCTAGGTAAAAATCCCTTCTATAATTCTGAATAAGATCCTTTTCGATTTAGGGGCTAAAGCTAAGTTTTTTGAGCTATTTATTTGTATATTGAAAAAAGAATTGGATTTTTTTGCTTTGCTGGTGCTACAAGTAAATTCTTAAGTTATTTCTTGGTATTTTTGGTTTATTGGTGTTTGGGTTATGATGAAATTTGTTCTGAATGTAAGCTTTATTTTGGTTGGTAAATCTTTTTATCATGGGTTTTCCTGATTGATTTTAGTGAAAAGGGCCCGATATACTCTTTTACTATTAAAAATTAGGAAATTTACCACCTATAGAATAGGTGAAGACCTAATTATAACATATAAATACCTTTTCAAAATTTTACATAATATAATAATCTTTTCTATTTTTGTAGCAAAAAATCAAAATTTAATGATTTCCTATATTTAAGCCTTATTTTTCTCAATCTAGTATAACTCCCGTAATATTTTATTGTCTCTTTCATCTTAATACATCTTTTCACAAAACTTCCCAAACACACTATTACTGTATTTTCCAATTCACTCTCCTCCCCTAATACACTTCTTCTCGTCTCCACACACCTACAGAGAATCCAAATTCAGCCATTGTCGAGGGTTTTACTTTGGTTTCTTCATCAAATTTCTACGAAATACCAGTATTATCAGGTATATTCGTGTTATTGTTCCCTTCCGCCATTGTTGCTTTCCGCCATTGTTGACATCCTCCATTGTCCTTGTTTTTTCTTTTTTTCGTTAATTTTTTTTCTTTATATTTTCATAATTTCGTTTTCAATCAACACGATTCTTCTATAATGACACATGCAACGCCATCCAAGAGATTACCAAGAGGTGTACCCACCAAAATTCTCAATTTTGATGGGCCATCTTTCTCATTGCAATTGACTCAATCCGAGTCTGATTTTGGTGATGTTTCGGCTTCAAAATTTGTTGAAAAGAGGAGTAAATCACAACATGACAAGTCTAAAGAAGTTCAAGTTGATAAATCTCCAAAAGAAATCAAAAATCAAGTTGGGTCAAAAAGGAAAACCTCTATAAAAGCTTCAAGAAACAAAAAGGTAATACTTATGTTGAATTTGCAGTTATCGATTTCACCTATTTTATTCAAAATTATTATATTTGAAGTTTCAAGTGTTTGATTGTATTCATATGTATATTTGGTTATTTTTGATTCATACATGGTTACTGAGTTAAGTTTAGTCGAGTATGCATAGCTATTTATCGATTTAATTAGTTTTTTTCAGAATTGTTCATTTTGATGTTCTGTTTATGGAATTGTATTCATATATATATTTGTCTGTATTTGTACTAATTTATGTTTCCTATAATCTCTTTATTCCCAGTATGCATAGCTAAGTTCAATTAGAAGTGTTATTCCAGTAGTATTTATAATTGTATGCATATGTATTTAACTGTATTTATCTTACATAAATGAACTTATGAGAAGTTTTATACAACATATATTAGTAGTGTATTTATAGGTATTAACATATATCTTTTTATTGTTAACTACAGGGAATAGATTTGTTTGTTAAGAACCAGCCAAAATTAGCACCCCATATTAGTAGTTATACTAATACTGAGATCGTATCCCACCTAAAAGAGAAACTTACTCCCGAACAGTACCAACAATTCAGTCATACAGTCTTTGGGCCATTCCTTCAGATGAAGCGATGTGATGTTCAACATCAACTGTTTAGATGCTTCATGTCTCTTCAGTTAAACGGAACCCCAAGCAATGTATTTGGTTTATATGTAAATGGTACTGAGTTGTACTTCACATTAAGGGAGTTTGCGGTCGTAACTGGACTAAAATGTGTAGGTGAAGATGTAGATTTTGAGTTCGGTGAAAGTATGTCTAACAGGCTTGTTGTGAAATATTTTGGTGGTGCTAATATAGTCAAGAAGAAAGATCTGATTGAATGCTTCAACAACAAGGCATGGGGTATTGATAATGACGAGGATGCACTGAAGATCGCATTGTTGTATTTCATTCATACCTTCATATTTTCATCTGAGAAGAGCATTGCGTCTATTCCCAAGTTGCATTTTAATTTAGTAGAGTCGGGGTGTTATTCTGAATATCATTGGGGTGTTAGCGCATTTGATATGTTGATAAATTCTATTAGCAAGAAGATGGACATTTGGCTGTCCAAATCCTACATGATGTGACATTTGGGTGAGGTGGATGTCATATGTCATGCCACCTCACCATCTTCTTCCCCATTCTATTTCTTCTTCCCCTCGTACCTTGAAACTGAGGTTCCAAAATTTTTTTTCTTTCAAATCTGGACAAAATTCCTGTTAATCTCTGGATTTCACGAGAGTTGACTTTTAGAATTGTAAATATTGCTTTTCAAAACAATGCATCAAGTGATTCCCTTGTGCCATGGCTTTTATCGAGCTATGTTGCTTTAAGCCAGATCTTTTTCTCAGTTCTAAATACAGTAAGAGCATGTGCATAAATGTTGGAACCAGTGGCGGAGCTAGAACCTTCATGAAGGGTGTTCAAAATTTTTTTTTTAGCTAGTGGGAATTGAACTCATGACCTTATGTAAATTTTGAACACTCTTAACCACTAAACTACACTTTTGAATAGTGTTAAGGGTGTTCAAAACTTAATATATATAGGTAAAAAATAGATTTTACCTTATATATACAGTGTAATTTTTCGGCGAAGGGTGTTCGGGTGAACACCCTTGCGCCCCCTAAATCCGCCTCTGGTTGGAACCCCTTTTCTTGCACTCCTCAATATCAACAAACCAGGTCCTCTTCCTATATTCTTCCTCAACACCAATCCCAACAGTATAATTTATTATAGCCTGGCAAGTACCAAGAGAGCCAGCTTTTTTCACATCCTTCGGCCTTCTTTATCAAAGGCTCCCTGTCAATCTCCAAATCTCTCCAAAGTCAACTCTTGTTCGATTCAGAGATTTACAGTAATTTTGTCAAGATTTGAAAAGGAAACAAATTTGGACTCTCCATTTTAAGGTATGAGCTGAAGAATGGGAGTAGAAGAAGATGGTGAGTTGGCATGACACGTGTATCCATCTCACCCAAATGTCAGACCATGTAGGATTTGTATTATCACGATGGAACACCCGTAAAAGTAAGTGTATTTTTGATTACTTTGCTAACAGGAGGGGTACATTTAGACCTATAATACAACGGAGGACATATGTGGACAATTTTTAATAATAGAGGTCTATATATGGCCCTTTTCCCTTGATTTTAATAATGCTAAATTTGGTCTTTGGAAAAAGGGTCTGATCTGTCCCTTTACTATGATAAATTATTTAAAGATGTCCCCCATATACTATAAAGGCATAAAACTCTCTGCCGTGTTACTATCCTAACAAACGTATCTTTAATTAGACGAAGATGACATGTGGCACCCATCCATGTCCTTTTTTACATCTGGGCAAATATTAAGTAACCCGCTCTACGAAATCGCCATACCCATAACCTGTAACCCGTAATTTATAACACAAATTAAATCCATATCATTAATTTTCTCTTTTACCCTCTAACCTCTCTCTTCCCCATTTGGTAGGGCCGACAAAATTTATCTAGAGCCTTCATTCATACGGTGATAGGAATTGATGGGGATAAATAAAAGTTTCTAGCTTCCACCACGGTGCAATCGAGAGACTACTACTAGATCAGAGGGGTGACTAAGGCCTCATTTGTTTGCACTTAATGGAGGCCTGAATCTTAATCATTCAGATCTTAGACATTAAGTGCGTTTGTTTTTAAAGTCTGAATATTAATTATTCAGATCTTAATCGTTAAGTGTGTTTGTTTTATTTTATTTCACAACCATTTAATTGGTCTGAATAGGCCTGTTTGATTAAGATCTATAACAAAGACTTAATTTCATTAAGATGCTATCACATATTCATTATTAATAGTCGCCACCGTCTATCATTATCAACTACCACCATGCCACCACTAACACCCCCGTATTTAACCACCACCACCACCACCACCACCACCACTACCTCCATGCCACAATCATGCTTAGTCATAGCCTCCATTATCGACCATCATCACCTACCATCCCCTCCACTCCGACCACCATGATTCTCGCCCACAATCTACGCTCATCCACCTCCACTACCACTACTGACCACCCCATTACCATCAAAAACCACATCCGGCATAACCCATCAATATAACCTACCAGCATTTACCCACCACCTTCCTCAATCACAACTAATACCACCACCCGGCATTATTAACTATCACTACCCACAACCACCATCATCAATCATAATTGCCACCACTACCAATCACTACTAGCTACTAGTATGAACCACCATCATCAACCAAAACTATCACCAACTACCTCTTCTAGTTGGCATTCCTCCGTTAGCCATCACCACCAATAACAATCATATTTTTAAAAACTATATATTCTATTGATAGAATATTAGATTAGTTAGTATTTCATTTAAAAATTTTGTTTATTAATTTTCAAATAAATAAATTTCATACATTTAGATGTTAAAAATCAAACAGTCTTAATTATTTCTATTCAGATCTTAATACACATCTTAACATATTCAGATGTATATCCAGATTCATATGTCTTAATCTTAATACACATCTTAATATTCAGATGTGTATTCATATTTTAATCTTAAAAAAAATAAATAAGGCCTAAAACTAAGTGATGGAGAAGCGAACAGTTGAAGATTTGGATCATGAAAATGTCACTTGGTAACTCAGGGGAAATCAAATATAAAGTCCTTTTTTTTTTGCAGAAATTGTGTTGCTAGTCACGGAATTATTAGAACCCTTTGAGATGAAACATGTTCCTTTTGCTCATCTTTATAATCATTTGCATAAGATTGGCCACAATTGGCATCCCATTTGCTAGTGTTCATTTGGTATTGGGAACATATAATTGTAAAAATAGTACGTTATAGCCAGAAGTCAATAAAAAATAACTATCGTTTTACTGTAATAGAGATCGGTCCAGCATAATATACTGGAGTTCGGTGCACTTGTGTATGAACTCTAGCATATTATGTTGGACCGGTATACTTTACTGGCTCCAATATTATATACTGGAGCACTGATGCTCCAAACTCCAGTATATTATACTGGACCAATATACTTGCTGGAACTCCAGTATATTATGCTGGTGTTCTAGTGTATATTTGCTGGAGCTCCATCAAATTATGATGGAGTTCCAGCATACTATCTTGTAACTCCAGTATAATATGATGGAGTTCAAATATACTTATGCTGGAACTTCATCATAATATACATGAGTATTTTTCCGGGGTTTTGAACAATATTTTCGCTAAGATTTATCTTTACATAAAAAATGGCTAAATTTTGATTTCTTTTAAAATTGTCTATTTTGGAACTACCAGTGGTAAATTTGACTATTTTTAAAATTTCTCCCGTATAATTTAATTGTGCTTTAAGTCCAAGAACTTTGTCCAAAGAACTGTATAAAATGATTATTTTTTTTGTAAAGCATAAACTGATTCTCTGCTTGAATTTTATGGAGAAGTAAATCGACTCCACCTTGTTGGTAATTGTTGGTTTTTGTCATTTATCTTGTATTTGTAAAAATGATTCTGGAGAAAAAACGTTAGCATATAACGTAAGTACAAACGAAACAATAATAAATTCATGTTCACTGAATTTACAGTATTTTCTTAAGAAACTTAATCCCCTCCTAGTACCCAAGGTTATGGATTATTTCCTTCCAGAGTAGAACGAATTATATACTGGTGTAACGGTACTTCAAACCCCAGTGTTTAAACGAACACAATGTTTGGTAGCACATCACACTTACAGATGCTTTGTTTGTAGTTAAAAATAATGCAAAATAAGGGAGGAGAACTCAGAAGTCTAATAGAAATTCTAAGAGGAAGAAATGTAATATATAGCCAATGTTGAGTTCAACTGAAGAGGATATCTTTCGTTGTTGGTGTTTTTTTCCAACTGCTGTTGCTCATATTTATAGCACTCAGTTGTGAGACCCTCCATCCTTCATGGTGGAGCAAGCACTAGCTTGTTGGAGCAAGCACTTGACCATGGTGGGAGGAGCACTAGACGGCTGCTATTGCAACTGGTGGGACAATACATGGACTGGAAAACATCTGTTACAAACACGAATTATATTACGTTAATATTCACTATAAATAAATAAATTTGGTCTAAAAAATTAATCAATCAATCGATCATTTGACCAAATCCAAATTTGAAGCCGTAGCCGGAGCCGAGCGAGCGACGACGCGAGGCTTGCCTTCTTCCTAACTCTTTAAGAGCTACATGAAGTGCATTTGTATATAAACCCACCAAAATTATTTTCCTATACCAATGATGGACAATGTCTTATTAAAAAGAGAGGGAAACTTAAAATTTTACTAAAAAATTTCATTATCCCTTCATTTCCCATTCACCCTCTTTTTAATACTTTTCTATATTAAAAAGAAACTCAACAATACCCCACATAAATGGGAAATGTCCATATCACGGAAGTATGCATGAAAAACTTGTGTGATTCGCAAACAAGGATTAATTGCATCTCGATAAGTATGTTTTCCTTTGAACTTTCAGTAGTGAACTTATGTCGGATATACTCGGTCGATCGGTAGATTTGATATCTTTGAACCGTTGAACTTTAGTGTATACCTACAACCATAAGTCACACAATTAATTAACCGTCTTTGGTTCTCATTGTTGTGTTCGTTTCAGCCATGAACACCACTTGATTTCATAAATACATAGAGAATTGGCCTTGCAAAATTCTCCATGAAGCGGCTAACACTTCACACTTATATAGGTGATTCGTAAATGTATTATCCTGTAGATACACAATTTGATATACCACGTATCAAATTTAGAAATTATTAAAAAGCCTTAATGCTTTATCCTTGATACTAAACATTATCTAATCACGAGAATGGACCAAAATTTTTGTTGACAATGTTGAATAATCATTAATGACTTTGTTCGATCTCCTTGAACCTAGATCTTTGGATCTCCAGTCTTCTAGGTAGAGTTACCGCCACAATGACTTGTTCTCGGCCGTAGTCCCATTCCCCTTGATGATTTCTCAACTACCTTTATAGTTAGACCTTTTGTAAGTAGACCCGACATATTATCACTTGACTTTACATAGTCAATCGTATTAATTCCCCTAGAGTAATTGCCTCGGTTTTATGTCTTCGTCATATATGACGAGATTTACCGTTATACATAATGCTCCCAACCCTTCCAATTGCCGCTTGGCTATTGTAATGTATGCATATTAGTGCCAACGGTTTGGGCCAAAATGGAATGTCCTATCCTGTATTTGTAAATAATAATTCTGGAGAAAATAATGTTAGCATATAAACGTAAATATAAATAAAGCAGTAATTAATTCGAGCTCACTGAATTCATAGTGTTTAATTACGGAATTTAATCCCCCTCCTAGTACCCAAGGTTATGGATTATTTTTTCCGAGGATAGAACGAATGACACACTGGTGTAGCGGTATTTCAAACCCCAGTGTTTCAGCTAACACAAAGTTTGGCAGCAAATCAAACTTACGAATGCTTTGTTTGTAGTTAAAAATATTGCAGAATAAGGGAGGAGAACTCAGAAGTCGAATGGAAATTCCGAGAGAAAGAAATGCAATGTATAACCAATTTTGTTGTTGGTGTTTTTCTCCAACTGCTGCTTCTCATATTTATAGCAGTCAGTTGTGAGACCCGCCGCCCTCCATGGTAGAGCATGCACTTGACTATGGTGGGATGAGCACTAGGCGGCTGCTATTGCAACTGGTGGGACAATTCACGGGTTGGAAAACATCCGTTACAATCACAGATTATATTATGCTTATATTCACTATTAACAAATAAATTTGGTCCAAAATATTAATCAATCAATCGATACCAAATCCAAATCCAAATCCAAATTCAAAGCCGAAGCCGTAGCTGGAGCCGAGCCAAGCCGAGCGAGCGACGACGATGACGTGAGGCTTTCTTTATTCCTAACTCTTTAGGATCTACATGTAGTGCATTTGTATATAAACCCACCAAAATTCTTTTCCTCTACCAATGAGCTACAATGTCTCATTAAAAGGAGGGGAAAACTTAAAAATTTACTCAAAAATTTAATTTTTCCCCCATTTCCCATTCATCCTCTTGTTAATACTTTTCCATATTAAAAAGCAACTCAACAATCCCCCACATGAATGGGAATGTCCATATCACAGAAGTATGCATGATAAAATTGTGTGATTTGCAAGCAAGGATTAATTGCGTATGTAGGTAGGTTTCCCTTTAAACTTTTCGTAGTGAACTTATGTCGGATATACTCGGTCGATCGGTAGATTTGATATATTCGAACCGTCGAACTTTAGTGTATACCTAGACAACCATAAGTCACATAATCAACCCTTAACCGTCTTTCGTTCTCATTATTGTGTTTGTTTCAGCCATGAACACCTCCTGGTTTCATAAGTGCGTAGAGAATTGGCCTTGCAAAATTCTCCTTGAAGTGGATAACACTTTGTGAACAACTAATTTTTGATCACACCCAAATTCTATATAATTTTGGTGTAGATATTTCTTTTAGGTTTAACCTTAATATCTAAACTTTTATCACTCTTAATAGGTTTTTATTTTTTGAATATATATAAAATACTCACATTCTTAGAGTGTAAATGTTATTTCAATTTAGAAGAGAAATATACACAAATATAAAATGAGTAAGATATGTATTTTTCTTAGTATTATATAAATTATATATAATTAGTTAGATTTCTTATGTATTTTTTTTAGTCTAAAGTTAGTTGGTTAATATTTTTGTGTCAATATTTTAATTATATTTTACTTCTAAAAGAAAACTTACAAAAATACAAACTCCCATAAACATTTTAGTAATAAACTTTACAATTAAAATAAAATAACCTACCCATTAACTCACGTTTTACACTGCACTACACACTTGCACACACTATTCTTCAGGCCACTCACGCACGTTGCACACCACTCCTCACATCCCAATCCCCACTTCTCCACTTAATAACAGTTACTATGTAAATAGACATCTATATATAGATACATACACAAAAAGACAAAGGGGGAAAAGAGGAGGCAGTCAACAATACAAAAGGACCCCATGGGAGCCAAATGGGGTCCTTTTGTATTGTTGACTGCCTCCTCTTTTCCCCTTTGTCTTTTTGTGTATGTATCTATATATAGATGTCTGAAGGGGAGCCTTGGCGTAACTGGTAAAGTTGCTGCCATGTGACCTGGAGGTCACGGGTTCGACACGGGAAGAAGCATTTTCAAAAACGAAAACACGGGCCTTCATTTTCTTAGTGAACAAAGCTCTAAAGAAAAGCAGTCTCAACAATACAAAAGGACCCCATTTTGCTCCCATCTTCTTCTTCATTAGAAAGGAAAAGCAGCGCCATTTCACAAAAGCTCTGCAATACATAGAAACACGACCCCTTTTGGCTTCGTCCTCTCCACGTCGACTGAAGAAGCTCCATTGACGACAAAAAAAAAACGACATCACTCTTTCACCTCCATTAATCTCCATCGCGTCTATGAAAGCTACCATTGTCGAATTTTGGTGCGTTTTCGGCGAGCTTCAAGGTATAGATCGTAGTTCCGTCGAGGCTTCCGACCGCTGCTTTGGTCATCAGTTGCGTTCCATTTTGTTGAAAGTCCACTTTGAGGTTCATATCTCTTCCTTCGTGTAATACATTTTATATAATATATTTATCCGTATTTCTTAAATTTGCTGCTGAAACAGTCTAAAGAAAGTCTACTGCAAAAATCTAAATCGGATAAATACAGAAGAACAGTAATAATAAGTAACGGTAACAATACAAGGAAAATACTGCTCTCAACTAGGAATAATAGCTGGGGATCTCTTGGTATCCTGAGGATCTCTTGGTATCCTCAATAAGTGAGTCGGGTATCTCTTAGTATCCCAAATATATATAGAAACACATGCCAGGGATCTCTTGGTATCCCGCATCCTCAATCCAGAATAAGTCAAGTACATGGAGATCTCCCGGGAAGCCGTGCCGTAGTCCCAATTTCAATACACCACAATAACAAATCATAATCTCAGAATAAATGCTAAAACCAGCACAAATAATAGTAATTTCTAACCTAAGATGCTTCACAGAGTGCAAATAGTACAATTAAATAATTAAGCGAGTAAGTCACTTGACGTTCTTCTCTAAGCTAGCATAGGTTTAAACTTACAATCTAAGTGAACAAGTAAACAAGAAATCTCAATGTAAATACTTCAAGTAGAAACGGGTTTACAACAATTAGCTCAAGTACGCGTTCGTCACCTCACGTATGTATGAGGCATTGAAATATTTAGATGTCCTAAGGGGAAAGGTCCCCATACAAGGTTAGATAAGCCACTTACCTCGAACAGGCTCAATATCACTAGAAACTGCGTCTTTTTCCCCTATTTAAATTACGGCTACAACGCAAAAATAGGTAAAATTACCAAAATGCCCCTCCAACCAACATCTCGGAATTGAAAAATTCTCTCATTTTCAGAACCCTCATACTCTCACGAGTCTAACCAAATAAAAATGTCCCAAATTGGAGGCCAAATGCCCCCTCAAAACCCAATAGTTTGGTCTATAAAGTTTTACCCCAAATTAACCAATTTTTGATCCTAAATCTGAATTCCAATGATGTTTTTAGTCGAACTACTGTTAAACAGATCGTAGATTTTAGTCGAACTACTGTAGCTTCGACAAATTTGTTGGATATTTCTCAAGTGACTTCCTTCATTTCTCTGGGAAATAGGACTGCTCGCATTTGATACATGATCAAGTGATTTTTGAATTTCAGCTCAAAAGTGCACTGTAGCGCCCAGTTTATTTTTAGAACTCCATATCTGTTGGTAATTTTCTTATATCGATAATGTGTTAAAATTTCCATGGATGCGTCATCCTCTCCCCAGCCTGTGGCTGAGGGAGAGCCTTCAACTAAGCCTAGTTATGCAGCACAAATCGCATCCAAAACAGCTCCCAAAGCAGCTTCAAAATCTTCGATAAAACCAGTCCAAATCATACATGGAGAACCTACGGTTGTGTTCACCCTTGAGGAGCGACAACATTTTTCCATTGAGGAAGGTTTACATCAGGCTACTGTTATTAAATTGTCTCCAGGTGCACCAGATTTGAAAATTTTACGTGAGCTGCTGCCAAAACACATTGGCACGAAAGGACGCTGAATTGTTGGATCGCTAGCACCACTGCAATTGCTTTTAAGGTTTGATCACTATGATGATTATGTAATATCGTTATTTCGTGCAGTAAACTACTTCCTTTATAACGGAGATGAATATCAATATCGTGTTTTTCCTTGGACGATTGGTTTCAAGCCAAAAGAGGAGACAACAAAGGCTGTTGTGTGGATATCGTTGCCAAACTTATCGCCTGAGTTGTTTGCAATGTCTGCTTTATTATCGATTACATCAGCAGCTGGAAAACCCATCGCTATTGATAAAGCAACACAAACAAAGTCAAGACCAAGCACAGCTAGGGTGAAAGTGATATTAGATCTACTAGACAAGCATCCAAATCGTGTTAGAGTGCAAAGCGTCGACAAAACTACTGGAAAAGTAATGGAGATTTTTCAAGAGATTTTCTACGACAATTTACCTTTGTATTGTAATTGTTGTAAACACCAACGCCACAATGAAAGTACATGTCGATGACTTCAAAAAAGGAACCATAATGCAGAGGCTCAAATTGAAGAAGTTAATAGCAGGCAACAACAAGGGGCTGATGCAAAATACAAGGGAGATTTGCGAAAATTTTTGAATGAGAAGAGGGCTTTCAATGATGGTGAGCAAAGTACAGGAGAACACAGCAATCCTACAGCTGAAAATGCCTTTTCTAAGGCTAATCATCATGTGGATGTAGCTGTACATAACGTTAATACAACAGCTGTACAAGGAATTAGTGAAGAGGACACATCACTAAAAGCAAAAGGAAATGGCCTAAATAAAGCCACATCTAATTTTGGTGCATCTGGCGTCCAAGAAATGGTTGATCAAACAGGTAATAATAAGTTTGGACATTTGTCAGCCACGTATAATGCAACAGCTCATTCTGTGGAAAAAACAAAGCTTCCAGCTAATATCCATGATGCCACAAAATTTGCAAGAATGGATCCAACTTCATCTGATACTTTGAAGGATGATGTTACCACTTCTGGGCAGAATCTTCAAGGGCCAGGACTTGTTGAAAAACCTGCAATTTCAACTACTGTAGGATCGGCGCAAAATAAGATGAAGGCAGTTGAGGGTTGTGGCGATATGGGGCATGTTTCAGGAATTAATGCAAGTGGTCGACCTAGTGCTTTGGATAATTCGTCTACTGTTGCATTGAAAAATACATGTGATCGAGCAGTAAAAGATGTTGGGCATATGGATACTTTTGGTACACACAATGCTACAGCTGCACTTGGTGATTTGGTGGAGAAACCAGTAGCTGAAGATGCACCAAATAATGCAGGTGCAAAGTTGATGAATACTGCTGCATTTGTTGATCGAGCTGGTAAACATGCTGAACCAGTGAAGAAATCAGCAGGGCCAAAGACAAGTTGGACAGTGGTCAGCCGATCACTAAAATCACCTCGCACAGAAATTTCTCCCGGGAATAAAAACGAGATTGATGCAGAAATTGTTGCACAAGATAGAGGTGCTGAATCAAAGAAAATAACGTGCTCAAACACATTTGAAATGTTAAACAATGATCAGGAAGATGCAGTGAGCATTTTGCAACAGAAAAAAATAACTACAAGTTTACAAGATAGCCAAGAGAGGTCTCCAGGCATTCCTGCATCTAATGTGTTCTCAAGGTTGTACTTAGCTACAAATGATGATCTTAAAGCTACTTCAAATAGTGCTACTGCCAAGGCCCATCATGGGAATGGAACAGTACTTACAACAGATGGAGGAAAGCTTTATGCAGGAAAGGAAAGAATGCATATTGATTCAGGTGATGCAACTGATTCTGCAGTGCAAAATGAGGTGCAGAAAATTTATGATGTTGATATTTTGGGGAGTAGAGATGCTACAGTTTATTCCAAGCCAGAACTCGACAAAATGGTAAAGGATGCACGGGCAGCCATGATGAAGAACACAGATCCAACATCGACCAAACCTGCAGGACAAGCAGTTGCCATGCCAGAAATGAAAATCGATTATCAGGGGAAGTCCAAGGTGCAGGTAATTTCAGCTGAGCAACAGATAAGAAAAGAGGTTGATCAACCAGTTTCTACGATAGTAGGAGGAAATCAAAACGATGCCGTTACACCTACTGTAGCTTTGGTAAATAAGGGTGTTAATACCCAAATGACTGTTTCACACAGTTCCAATACAACTAACAGGCACATTTCCAGTCATCAAGCACAAGCCCATAGTTCCAATGTACCTCGTTTACAATTTTCCAATCCTCAGGTAGAGCAAATCATCAAAAATGCCCAAACTGAAATGATGATGAACTCTACATTGGTTAACCAACCTTTTGTCACGCTGAACACTTCCGTGTTTGATGTCCCATCTCAATCAATGGAGTCGTTTGGTGAGTTTGAAGGAGAATCTGGGCAGGTCATGTTATCAACTGGGAACAACAATGAACTCATACATGCAAATATGAGGGAAATGGTCATTAAATCCAAACTATGGGATCAACAGCGAGAGGAGGATGATGAAGAGGATTTTGGTGCTGGATTTGCAGGCTATTCGTCAGAAGAAGACGAGGAGGAAGAATTTCTGGATAGTGCAGGTGAGGAGATTGGTTCTCCAGTGAAACTGCATGGTGCAATTGCACCCAGTCCCATGACCAAATTCAACATCCATGCTCCAGCCTTTACTCCCAGAAAATCACCAATTGTAGTCAATCCAAATGCAGCAGTTGGAACGTTGATCCAAGCTATAGAATCCAAGCAGAATACTACAGATGGTCCTAGTGTACAACAGCAGCGAATAAGCAATAATCCTACCACGGGACAATAGCAACTTATTACAACCACTCCAGTCATTTCGTTAGAGGATAGGAAGCTACTGGATGCAATGGTGAGTTCCAATCCAATAATTTCCTTTACTCCAACTGTTGGTAGTACTGGAAGATTGAGCAGAAGCAGAAACAAAATGCAAAGCAAAGAACAACAACAAAACAATGCAATTGTGGCTAATTCTCATGAAGGAAACACTTTGGTGACACAAGCTATACGGCAAGACATGCCAAATCCAATAGCTGTAGACAGAGATTCATATGAAATAGGCGGGGAAGAGGATACTTTAAATCAACTCAGGACAGAGGCAGCGAGGAGAGGTGACTTGTTACCAATGCATAGCGGAAAAATTAGGAAATCTAGAACAAGAGATAAAAGTTGGGAAGGTAGGCAACACGTTTGGGATAGAAATGCAACACAAGAGATTGCCTTAAGGATACCACCAATGACAAATGCAAAGCAAAAGGCAAGTATGCCTACCACCTCCGCAAGGTCAAATAAATCAAAAAAGAATTGATAAAGTTTGAAGAATATTTGAAGAAAGCGGAAGAAGAAGCGAAAGAGCTACAAATTGAAGAATACACAAGTTTCAACAAAGACGTCAAAGACTCTATTTTCTACATTGTATTATTTTACCATTTTGTAAGTGTCATCATCTATAATATCATCATAGAGTATGCTATAAGCTCTATGATGATCACTGAATATTTAGTCTTAGCAAGTTCTTTCTTTTTGCACGCTTGCTAGAGAGGTTATTTATGCCTCAATAGGATATCTATGATAATGTTAGCCCGGTATATGTTATATGGGTAATAATATCGGTGCTACTGTCCCCTTATTTGTAGTTTTCCTAATTGTTGTAAGTTCTTTTATTTCTGTTATTAATAAAAAACTAGCCCTAGGCTCTGCCTAGCGGATTGCCAAAAAAAAATGATGTTTTAGCTATTTAATGATGAAATATAAAGAAAAGGGATCAAAGAAACGTTACCCAAATATTTTCTCTTCAAAACCCACTCAAAATCACCTTCTCCCGAGCTCTCAATCGATTTTCAAACTTATGAAATTAAACCCTCGATATCTCTATTTTTGTCCAGGGGTTTCCGCTTCTGCGGACAAGGGACCGTTTTTGCGGTTCTTCATTAAAGTCAAGATTTCCGCTTCTACGGTCTTAAACCGCAAATACGGTTGCCGCTTATGCAGATTCATTACCACTTCTGCGGTTTCAAACAAAATTCCAAGGACCGCAACTGCGACTACTATCTCAGAGGTGCATAACCGCTTCTGCGGTTAAACTTCCGCACCTACGGAAACTAAAGGGACACTCGAATTACGCTCCTGTGGTGGTCTACCCGCTTCTGCGGCTTGGGAATCGCAGAAGCGGAAGCTATTCATCCAACATCAAAATCTTCCGTCAACCACCCGGAATCATCCCGAGGCCCCCGGGACCTTAACCAAAAGCACCAATACCACCTAATACCTTATTCAAACTTGTACCAATCTTGAAACCACCTAAAACAATGCCGGAAATCTGATTTAATCGAAGATTCAAGCCTAAGAAACTCGAATTCCAACCAAACACGGTTTCGATCGAAAACCTACATGAACCTCGTCCGAATGACCTGAAATTTTGCACACACATCCCAAATGACACGATAGAACTACTGTAACTTCCGGAACTCCAATCCGACCCTCAAATCAAAAACTCAGTATCGGACCGGAAACTTCATAAATTCAAACTTCGGCATTTCAAGCCTAAATGAGCTACGGACTTCTAAAATACATTTCGAACACGCTTCCAAACCCAAAATCACCTAACAGAGCTAATGAAACCATCAGATTTCTATTCCGAGATCGTCTTCACACTGTTTCGATTACAAACCACTTTTCAACACTTAAACTCTCATTTAGGGACTAATGCCTCATTTGTTTGCAGTTAATGGAGATCTGAATGTGCATTTGTTTTTAAAGTCTGAATCTTAATTATTCAGATCTTAATCATTAAGTGTGTTTGTGTTTTTAACTTCACAGTCACTTAATGAGTCTGAACAGGTCTGTATGATTAAGATCTACGATAAAGACTTAATTTCATTAAGATGGTATTACATATTCATTATTAACTGCCGTCACCACCTACCATTACCAACTACCACCATGCCACCAATACCACCCTACTCAACCACCACCACCACCACGCCATCATCATCCTCAATCACATCCGCCATCATTATCGACCATCACCACCCACTATCCTACCACTCCGACCACCATATACTATTCTCACCCACAATTAACACCTCACCACCCACTATCCCAGTCACTCCGACCATCATATACCTTTCTCACCCACAATTAACACCCATCTACCTCAACTGACCACCCCATCACAATCAACAACCTCAGTCGGCACTGCCCACCACTATAACATACCACCACTCACCCATTACCTATCTCAGTCACAACTACTACCACCACCCGTCATTCTTAACTATCACCACCCACCACCACTATCCTCATTCATAATCACCACCACTACGAATCACTACTAGCTACTAGCATGAACCACCATCATCAACCAAAACTACCACTAACCACCACCTTCAATCGGCATCACCTGTTAGCCATCACCACCAACAACTATCATATTTTAAAAAATTACATATTTCATTGATAGAATATTAGATTAGTTAGTATTTCATTTGAATTTTATGTTTATTGATTTTGAAATAAAGATAAATTTAATACATTCAGATGTTAAAAAGCAAACAGTCTTAATTATTTCTATTCACATCTTAATACACATCTTAATATATTTAGATGTGTATTCAGATTCAGATGTCTTAATCTTAATACACATCTTGATATT
Source organism: Nicotiana noctiflora (assembly GCA_032618575.1). Classification (NCBI taxonomy): domain Eukaryota; kingdom Viridiplantae; phylum Streptophyta; class Magnoliopsida; order Solanales; family Solanaceae; genus Nicotiana; species Nicotiana noctiflora. Next base: position 59,862 of record JASVEL010004967.1, on the reverse strand, counting down.
CAGATGTGTATTCAAATTCAGACGTCTTAATCTTAAAAAAAACAAATGAGGCCTAGTGTCCCAAGACACTTCGAATCCTAACACCGAACGTCCCGACAAACCAAAATAGCGGAAATGAACTTGAGAAAAGCAGTTAGTGGGGGATCGGGGCATAAATTCCAAAACCGACCGGGGGGGTTATTACATTATGGGTATAAGTCACATTTCATATATTTTTTAAAAGCAAAATATGTTTTGAAAAATTATATCCAAATAAAGTTTTATCTTCAAACCAAACTTCACCCATATTAAACTTTTTAAAATAAATTTGAAAATCTATGCCAAGCGCTAGCTTAAATAATGGCCCAACTATAACCCACGGTCACAAAGTTTTAGCTCCAATCACTTGTAAAGAAATGAACTTATTTTGTGAATAAATTCATATCTCTTTTTTGGTCATTTCCTCAAACTCTTCTTCCGTCAACTAAAATCTTACATACAATTAAGGCATGACTGAAACCAAAAGCCCGTATAGTCCTAATGATTCCAACTCTTGATTTTGCTCTCTTTAGAATTTAAGGATAAATGAAGGAGTCATAAACAAGAAAAGGATAGCTTAGTTTGGGAAAAAGAAGATACCTTTACTGTTCCTGTATTTGTAGTATTAAATAAAGGCTACTTCTAATACAAAAGACTTAAAACTATTTTGGCAAAAAAAGGTTGTTGATCTTCAAATCATATTACTTTCTCATCATGGCTGAAATTCTTTACGGGCTTGCTGCTGAAATATTGAAAAACTTGGGTTCTCTTGCAGTTCAACAAGTAGGATCAATTTGTGGACTAAGCAATGAGCTTCGCAAGTTTTCTGGTACAGTTTCTTCAATCCAAGCTGTATTAATTGACGCGGAGGAGCAGCAGCAGAGTAGCCATGAGGTGAGGGATTGGATAAGGAAACTTAAAACAGTTTTCTTTGAGGCTGATGATCTCTTGGATGACTTTGCTACTGAAGTTACGCATCGAAAATTGGTGAATAAGGTAAGCATCTTCTTCTCAAAGTCTAATCCTGTACATTATAATGTTAAGATAAGTAAGCGCCTCAAGGCAATTCGCGAAAATTTGGATGTAATTGCAAAAGATAAGGCCTCCTTAAACCTTGTTGAAAGGAGGCAACCTTTGCTTCTCGAGTCTAATTTGGATAGAGAGACTTATTCATTTGTGCCTGATGGAGAAGTAATTGGAAGGAATGACGATAGAACGAAAATTCTGGAGTTTCTTATGGATTCTGAGGTAAATGAGAATGTTGCGGTTATATCGATTGTTGGCCTTGGTGGACTAGGAAAGACCACTCTCGCGCAATTGGTGTATAATAGTGAAATGGTTCAGAAAAAATTTGAGAAAAGATTGTGGGTTTGTGTTTCAGACGTTTTTGAAGTGAAAATGATTGCAGAAAAAATCTTCGAATCTGCAGGAGGGGGGAAGGCTAATTGCCTTCAGCTAGATGCAGTGCAAAAGCAACTTCGAGAAATGCTTGACGGGAAGAAATATCTACTGGTGCTCGATGATCTGTGGAACGAAGATGCCTTGAAATGGTGGACATTGAAAAATATGTTGATCGGTGGAGCTAAGGGAAGTAAGATTTTAGTAACTACTCGTTCAGATGTAGTTGCTGAAGTTTCAGGAAGTATTCACCAACATAAATTGGGGGACCTTTCTGAAGAAGAAGCATGGGCATTGTTTGAAAAAATGGCATTTGAGTGTAACAAAGAGTGAAAATTCGAGTTCGGTGGAAATAGGAAAGAAAATTGTGAACAAGTGTGGAGGAGTTCCTCTTGTAATAAGGTCAGTAGGAAGCCTACTACGCCTAAAAAGAACGGAGGATGAATGGATATATTTCATGAATCAAGATTTGTCACAGATCACACTAGGAGGCAACAGTGTCATTGCCATTTTGAGATTGAGCTATAATCACCTTCCTCACCATCTAAAGATATGCTTCGCATATTGTTCCCTCTTTCCAAAGGATTTTCGAATTGATAGAGTTGATTTGATTTATATGTGGATCGCTCAAGGCTTTATACAATCAACTACTAGCAACAGAGACAATGTGGAGGACATTGCAAATTCATATTTCATTGATTTGTTAAGAAGGTCATTCTTTCAAGAAACTGAAGAAGACAAATCATTTCCGCAGTTTTACAGAATGCACGATCTTATTCATGATCTTGCTAAAGAAGTTGCAGATGGGGAGGTCTTCAGTATCACTGAAACAGAAGATGCAGAGATTGTCCTCCCTGAACAAACTCTCTATGCATCTTGTTTATTCCAGATTAATGGTTCAATGGCATTTCCCAAACCCGCTTATGCGAAGCATATGAAATTGCGGACATTTATTTACCTAAATGGGTCTGAATATGTTTTCATAAGCAATTCAACGTTAGAGAGAATGCTTGCAAGATTTGAATGTTTACGTGTTCTAGATCTATGTCACGTGCAGATAAAATTTCTGCTTCAATCTTTAGGTGGACTGAAGCATCTAAGATATCTTGCTATTTCCTCTAAAAGCATTGTTACTTTACCAAATTCCATCATAAAATTGCATAATCTACAAGTTTTAAAGTTGGTTAATTGCATTAAAATCAAAACATTGCCAAGAGATATTTGGAGATTGGCGAGCCTTCGACGTTTGGTATGTACGCAGTGCAATTCATTAACCCATATTCCACCAGAACTGTGGCAGTTGGCAAGTCTCCTGCATTTGGATTTTGATCGTTGCTATTCATTGGAAGATATGCCACCTGGAATTGGCCAATTGACATCTCTACGGACATTGACAAGTTTTGTTGTAGGCAGTTTGGCAAGTGACAAGTTGAATGAATTAAAGGGCCTTGCTGATCTCAGAAATAGATTACACATTAAGTTCATGGGAGAAGCCTGTGCAACTGGAGAAAGAACACCTACCGATGTAGTGAAAAGAATGAAACATCTTCGAGAGCTGTTCGTAAAGTTTATGTATTGGAAACAAGAGGGTGAACTGATAATGTTGGAGGCCCTGTAGCCGCACCGAAACATTGAAAGATTGCAAATAGAAAATTATAGTGGATCAAGGTTCCCAAGTTGGTTGATGGTTGATAATCTTGGCTTTTTGCTACCCAAGCTTGTTTATCTAAATATCACGACTTATTGTAAATGCCAAAAGCTCCCACCATTATGGCAACTGCCTTCTCTCCAAGATCTTGTACTCCAATGGGATCATAGCGTCTTGGAGAGCATAGAAAGTGATGATGATAAATTGATGGATGTGAGCACGTGATTTTTGTCCTACATGAGAATTACTCCTAAAAATTCAAAAATAAAATAGTTTTGTTTTGTGCGTAATTTTTGTGATTTTTGTGTTATTTTTTATTATTTTTTGCATTTTTGTTTTTGTGTGTGCATGTCTATTGTTTAAATTAATATAAAATACAAAAATGTTTGCATTTGAATATAAATTCATGTTTGTAATTTAGAGTAATTAAGTTTGTTTTACGAAAAATGAAAAATAACTAAAATAATGTATCTTTTGCATTTTTACCATTAATTGTTCAATTGCGTGATTTTATCTTATTTAAATGTGTGCGTTTAATTGATATTAGAGGTTAATTAATATTGATATGTTAGTTTTGTTCTATAATTTTACTTAGGATTTTAAATTTATTTTTTGAATTAATTTTGGGAATGAAATAAAAGAAAAGAAAGAAAAAGAGGGAAAGAAAACGAAATGGGCCAATTTTATAGGAAGACCAAAGCCCAAAAAATAGAGAAATGGGACCAAAATAAAGAAGCCCAAACCGGCGGTCCCAGAGACACCCAAACGACACCGTATCAGTGTTTGTATTTGGTCCGTTGATCAAATCCAACAGACGATCCAGATTAAGTATCCCTTTAATCCAAACGGCGTAGTTTTGATACGTTTGATCTGGATCGTCCGTTTTATACAATCCAATGGTCCAGATCACCCTACCCTTACCCGTTTAGTGACCCGTTCCCACAACCCGGTTTGATTCAACCACTCACTCACCTGAACGACGTCGTTCTTTCTTAGTAACATGATCCAAGTCGTTGATCGTAATTGATCCAACGGCCTAGATCGAATCTACCCCCAACTATATAATCCTAATCTCTACGCCAGCCCCCGATCCAAATACCCCCATCATCGTCTCTATCAGAGACGAGGCAAACGAAACCCTAGCCGCCGCCTCCTTTCACCTCCACCCATAACCCGGCGGCAACAACGCCGCCAGTCACCTAACTAACACCCCTGAACCACTAAACCACCCTAAGCATGAATCCATCACCCATATGGCTCGAATCATTCTGTAGCTTCTCGAATATTTGATTGAAGATTCGAGCCAAACGAAAACATACTCCAACCGAGCCCAAAATCTCACCCTAGCACCTCCATACCACCCTCACACCCAAACGACCATTGGTCCATCTCGAATCCGACCGGAATTGGTCAAGCCCCAAATTGAGCCTTCAAGAACCCTAGAATTCGAAGACTAGGGATTTTGTCCGAATTAAAGGTAATTGAAGTCAATAGACTTTAATTGGATTGTTTTTCGTTTGAAAAACACTTCAATTAAAGTCCGTTTACTTCAAAAGGTGCAAACTCGAATCCTTTGGAGCCGGGTCCGTCCGATTTCGATTTCTCTTATGGAGGTATTCCATTTTTCTCTTTCTGTGTTGTTAATGTGCTCATTATATTGGTTTAGTCATTCGTTTGTTTAATTTTGTGTTTAATTTTAATTTTTTCTTCTTCTTCTTCTTCTTCATCCGACCTTTTATTTGGTCAATTGTTCTTTCTGTTTTGTTCATTTGAATGTGCTTGTTATGAAATATGCATTCGTTTCGATTAGTCTCGTAGAATAATTAGTTTCGTACTCCATCTGTATTTTTTGACTGAAATTGTTGAAGTATTAAACCGTATGTCAATTATTTGTTGCCGACTACACGAAACTGATTAAGTGAATGTTGTTGATTTAATTTCAGAAGTCTATTGGCTATAGTAATGGACAGTGGTATTGTTGACAAGTTGAAATTGGTCTGAATTTGTTTGAATGTAGGATTTAAATGGTTTATGCAAACCTGTTGTGGATTAGTTAACCAACCTAGGATTTGTTGATTAAGGAAAGTGTTAAGAATTGACAGGCTGTGTTTGAGACTAAAGTAGAAGGCATTTTGGTTGTCAGGGCATGCCTGAATTTTAAATTTGGGCTGCCAGAACACTTTTAAACTAAAAAGGGGATTAGACACTAGGTAATGGGATGAGCAGAGAATGTCATGGCAGAAATTAGTTTACTAATGCTGTTGAGTGCTCTTAAGAGCTGGAAATGGGAGCTCACATGGGGAAAATGATTCAAAAGTTAAAGGTACCCATGTGTTTAATGAGAGAGGCAGTAAATTTGAGTATTCAGGAAGTGTAAAGTGCTGTTAAGTTTGGCTATAAAACTGGCAGAACACTAAAAACTGAAAAACACACATTGAGACATACACATACAATCACTGGAGAACACATTGAGAATCTGGCAATACACACACACTCACAGAGAAAGCTGGAAACATTGAGAATCCGAAAAAAAACATACACTCACCTCACTGGTAGAATACTAAACAAGAAAAAAACACAGAGAGCTGGAGAGAGTTCCCTTTTTTGCACACATATTTTGATATCTTTCTAAGCCATTTTGAGAAAGAAAAAAAAACCTTCGGATTTCTTGGAGAGTCTTCTGTATGTTGAGACTGTTTTAAGTGAGTTTCAAGAGTGATAGTTAGCCAAAAAGAAGAAGTGAAATCCTATCCTCTTGTACTGTTGCATTGACTTTAGAATTCCAAGTTGATTTGGAAACTATTCTGGCAATTTTTGGTGACTGTTTTGATGCTGGTTTGAACTTGATTATCGTTCAATCTTTGATTAGCTGAGTTGGTTGGGTTTTCTTCCGCTTGAAAGTATTGGTTGCTGCTAGTTGCTGTTGGTGTTGCTGTTTTCTGTTAGCTGTTACTGTCGGAATACCGCGATTGACCTTTTCTTCATCCTTTGAATTCCTATTTTCAGGTACACAATTTGGATTTCGTTGTTGATGTAGACTTGAATTAATCTGGAAATAAGAATGCCCTGTTGATTTTATGCATTGGATCACTATCTGTTAACTTCCAATTTAGATTAGATCTTCTATATGTGTTCATTAGCCTTGTAAAGCATATTTGGATAACTAGAACCGCTGCATGCTTTGATTTAAATCATGGGTTGAAATTAAGTCGGTGTTTTGATTAGCATGTAAATCTGTTTAATTTTAGTACTGTGTTTGAATCATTGTCACATGTTTGTAATAAATTAAATTTTAAATAGAGTTTGAGTTAGTTTTGTAATAAGTATGCTTTATAAGTCTTTTGTAGTAACAATGGTTCGTAATAAAACTTTAGTGTTGGGGCAAATTTAATCCCCTCACAAGTCTGTAATAACAGTGGTGGTTTCAAAAAATAAAACTTTAGAGTTAGCTTTGCAATTCGTTAGTGAATATCAACTGTCCTAATTTTACAAGTCGCACGCAAATAAATTCTCGATCTAGTTCGGCATTAGAGTTTAAAGAATGTATTAAAATCAGGATGTATAAACTCATATCTCGACTAAGAGCTTTTATTTGAACCAAATGCAGTCCTGTTAAGAGTTTTTATTTGGCCCTAAAAAATAAGTCATGGAATAAGAAATTATTTTGCACATGTTTAAACTAGAAAAATGACAAAACTGTGCGTCTTTACATAAATTGAATTCTTGTTTAGTCTAGAAATCAATTTTTATCGGGATAGTTTCAAAGTAATCCGGATACCCTTTTTTATTCACCTATCTGTCAAAGTCCGAGTCTATGTTGTAATTAGTCCTTCTTTTGGTATGGTTTCAAATTAACAGAGCGATTTAAAGTTTAACTAGAGCATATAATTTATAAGCATGTATAAAATCAGGAATTTTTAGCCATTTATGATAATTGAAACGACCGTGCTAGAACCACGGGATCCGGGGGTGCCTAACACCTTCCCCCGGGTCAACAGAATTCCTTACTTAGAATTTCTGGTTCGCGGACTTCATTTGGAAAGTCGAAAATTTCCTCGATTCGGGATTTAAATAAATCAGTGACTTGGGACACCTTAATTTATTCCAAGTGGCGATTCTGAAATAAATGGAATAATCCCGTTTCGAATATTGTCACTTAAATTGGAAAAACTCCATTACGCTTCTACCCCCGGGTAGCGGGCGCGCCAAAAGGAGGCGTGACAGCTCTGGCGACTCTGCTGGGGAAACAAACCCAGAACCACTGGTTCAGGGTTTAAGAATTCGAGCTTTGAATAATTATTTTATTTGGCTTATTTATTATCTGATTTATTACATGTTTATATTTGATATGCTAAATGTTGCTTTACCGCTTTGATATTTTGTGAACTGTATATAAACTGTGCCGATACCCATTTTTCTCTTCTGAGTCTTTTGAAATACAATACCGGGCATTTGCTGGACATAGCCCGTTTTTCTCAAGATAGCTGTGGTGCTTGGCACTCGGTGAAGGATTTTGTAGTCACACATGTTTAGGCGGAGAGTTTTGTCAATTAAGCCGGAAAGCCATGCTACCGGTGCACTGACACTCTTCGGCTCAAGTTGTCCGCACGAGTTAAAGCCAGTCTAGACACTTTTTCCAACAGGATGATGACTTAGAATAACAAAACCTTATGCCGGATCCCCGATAGGAACGCTTATTTGCATCATGTGCATATTTGAGTTAGGAGGCTCAACACACGGGTTGGGCCTGTCTAGGACAGGTGTACCTGAAACAAAAGACCAACTTGTTGCATCTTTCTGTGTGCATTTATTTGTTTCGATCTTACATGTCGACCGGTTTGTTAAAAAGAGGGGAAGAAGTGGAAAACGTCAGGGTATAAAGTCAAAATAGTTTTATGGAAAATAATTAGTTCCTTGAAAATAAATTTTGAAAAAAATACAAAAAAAAAATTCCAAACAAATTTTCTTAATTTTACGAAAAATAGTTTAGTTTCTTTGAAAATAATTTTGAAAAAATGCAAAAATTCCAAATTTTCTTAGTTCCTTTGAAAAAATAAATAGAATAATCCCGTTTCGAATATAAAATTTGTTGATTTATTAAAGATAGATTAGTTTCTCTGAAAATAATTTGTTTTAGAAATGTTGTTTAAAAATAGTTTGTTTTCTTTTCTTAAAATGATTTAGTTCTTTTATTTTCGAATTACGCAAGTTTGATTCTCACCAAACATGAGATACGTAGGCAACCCATATCGGGCTCAACTAATACTGATTTTTTTTAAATAAAAACAATAATAAAAATATTAGAATTAGGATTTTTGTCCTTAGTCGAGAGTTAGGAAATTTTGCAAAAATAGCCAAACGCATCAAAAGGGCACCGGAGGACTAATTTCGCAAAACGGAATATAGAGATCACACTGGTATCCTGTTATACAGCCTTCAAATCTTCTTCAAGTGCTGAAAGGCCGTATTAACAAGATTCGTTTTTTTTATAATAAAAAAAAATTTTGAAAAAAAATCTTAAATCCATTTTTTTATCTTTTCTAGGATCAGCATGACTTCCTCGCAACGAATCGGCCAGAAAAGGGCGAGAGACGAAATGCCACCCATGTTCATGGTCCAGGATAGTTGTAAATGGTGGACTAGTTTTTCGGCTTGGGAAAGAAATCAAGTTCACAAGCACCTCAAGTTTCTTCCGGACATCATGATGATAAAACCGGACAAAAATGTGATCAGAGCTTTAGTGAGTTTTTGGGATTCAACAAACAATGTGTTCAGATTTCGGGACTGCGAAATGACACCCACTTTGGAAGAACTGGGCGGACTCAGAGGGCTCGGAAGAGATTTGCACAAGATGAGACCTGCAGCTCCTAAGCAAATGGGTGTGAATAATTTCTTAAAAAAGTTATGTATCCGGCGGGTTCCCATGGGTTGTTTGGAGAACGGTTGGGTGCCACTGGATTATCTCTACGACAGATTTGGTGATAAGAAAGGGTTCGAGAAATTCTCAAACGCTGAATTTGTTAACAAGTTGAATTATGACGCCTGGGGAGATTTAAGAATCTATGCCTTTATGATCGCTTTTTTGGGACCCATGGTTTTTCCCGAACGTGGCAGGCGCATCAGAATCCGTTTGGCTGCGGTGGTCTCATATCTACAGAGTAACGAGGAACACACTGTTCTTCCGATGATCCTAGGAGACATCTTCCGGGCTTTAACTCGGTGCCAAGAAGGACAAGATTATTTTGAAGGTTGCAATATCTTATTACAAATGTGGTTTGTAGAACATCTCTATCATCACCCAATTGTGATAGACTTCAACGCGGATTGGCTGAATTATATTCGTTGTCATACAAACAGAGCCGCCCGTTGTAACCTTCCAGAAGATTCGAGGACTTGGCAAGAACTTCTCAACTCTTTGAGAGCAGATCGACTTACCTGGAATTATTATTGGTTCCCTTCCGCCAAAATCATGCATATGTCGACATATCGCCCATTCTACATATTAATGGGCTTCAGGGGTTTCCAACCATATGCCCTGCTACGTGTCATGCGGCAGTTGGGTAGAGAATAGAAAAGGCCCCCAATTGAGGATATGCGATCGTTTACATGGGAATTCGTGACGGAGGAGACCCTGAGGGAGACTTATGTACAAAAGGTATGGTTCGGTAGTCGACTCTCCGACATCGACGAAATGGTTGCCGATCGAGAACGGGGAGAAGTGAGCCTCGCATATCTTGAATGGTTCCACAACCAATCAATGCCCGAGCAAAGGTCAGAAAGGTCGGTAAAGTATGCCGTCGATTGGGAGAAAGAGGTAGAAGCCAGAGTTAGGGAGGCTCAGCATGAGACAGCGCAAGATTTCCAATCTTGCATCAACACTTTAAAAGAAGACAAAGGAATTCTGGAAGCGGCCATGGACATACAACAGGCTGATTTCGATCGGGAAAGGGCCAGTTGGGAGCAGGAAAGAGAAACACTTCGAACTCAAATTCAAGAGATGCAATTGACTGCAGAAAGGTCAAGAAGAAGTCGGAATGATGAGATGCTGATAAACGATTTGGAAAGGAAAGCCTTTGAACACCAAGAAGACTTGGAGAAGGCAAAAGCGGCTTTGGTTGCAGTCCGGACAAAATGGAAGAGAGCAGCCCACCAAGAAGCACTCCGTCTACAACAAGTAGAGAAAGATTATGATGCAATCATCGTCGATTTAAGAAAAGCAAATGCCGCTCTTAGAGAGCGAACTCTCAGGCAAGTCCAGGATGCCAAAGCAGATAGAGACCGTTGCCACAACTTGATGGCACGGATGGAAAGACAAATAGATAGGCTCTTGGACCATGTCTCCGGCAACGCTCAAGTACTAGGGGCAAAGAACCGACACATAGGGCATCTGCTCAGAGAAAAAGACATGATCAGGACCAGGATCAATGAGATCGGGCACTACATCACTATGAGGTGTTTGACCTGCGAACGAGTACCTCGGCCTACCCTCTTCTCTTCAATCATGGAATGTGTCCACCAAGTCATGGCGGAATTGGGGAGTATACAGAAAGATCTTACACCAAGAACTGCAGCAAGGCCAAACAACGCCCCCCGGGCGCAAAGATTCGAGGCGTTGGAACATGCTTAGAAGAGTCTGTTATTTTAGAGTCTGTTTGTCCTTTTAAAGGTTTTCTTCCATTGGTGTCATTTTGCAAGTGTTTCAAGTTTGAAGTTTGTTGAAATAAAATTCAAGAACATTTCATTCATATCTTATGTCTATTGTTTCCGAACTACGCCCGGTCTGATTCATGCGGGGACATGATACGTAGGCAATCCACATAAGATTCGACCATCATTAAAAAAAACAATAAAATAAAAAGGGGAAAAAGTTAAAAGAAAAGAAGATCGATAAAGGATGAAAGCAAAGGAAAATACAAACCGGAATGACGCATCACAATCGAGTACATGTAGCAACACCATCATCTGTATAAGTGCATCACACCCAACGTGAGATTACTTATCTGTTATGTTATTTCAGACTAACCGTTTGTTTTCCAAACTCCAAGTTTTAGTAAAGAGTGGTTGATTTTGTGGTAATCTGGCATCACATTCGTACTTCACAAGGTCCAAAGGAAAAGTTCGGCAGCCTGAAAGTACTCATCCCTATTTCACTAGGTCAAAAAGAGGTGCCAACATGTCTTCAGAAATGCCCCTAGCAACCATTCCCGTCTCGGAAGAAAGCTCCTTGACAACCATCCCGGCTACTGAGTCAGCAGCTTTGGAGGAGAATAGAATTTTGCGCTGCCGCATGCTCGAGATGTTGGACGATTGGAACAACGGGAAAGAGCCCCCAAGTCTGATCCCTGGGTTCCCTGAAATTCTTCTCGGATCAAGTGGGATTTCCAATACCCCCATCAACTACCCGCCTACTCTGTTTGGGTATTCTAATGCCACAACCCTCTCTGAATCACCCTCCACCTCCTATCCTCGGGTGACACCATTAGATCATCCGCAAGAATGTCGGTTGAGTTGCCAGTTCCAGTCACGACGCATCCCACCGCACATACTCCTTTCTTTGATTCCGCGTCCTTTACATTCCCAGCACCACCGCTTACACGGGACCATACCCAGGTTGCAGCCAATATATATCCTCAACCACCTCGATATGAGTTCCTACCAAGCCAAAATCCAAAGGCTCCCGAGCAGGATGAGATGGCAAAAAGAATGAGAAGTTTGGAACAAAGCCTGAAAAACATGCAAGGTTTAAGTGGGCAGAAAAGTGTATCTTACGCCGACCTATGCATGTTCCCGCACATCCACTTGCCATCAGGTTTTAAGATGCCAAAGTTCGAAAAGTATGACGGGCATGGCGACCCCATTGCTCATCTGAAGAAATACTGCAATCAATTGCGAGGTGCCGGCGGCAGGGAAGAATTGTTGATGGCATACTTCGGAGAAAGTTTGGTCGGAATAGCATCGGAATGGTATATGGATCAAGACATATCTCGATGGCACATCTGGGATGATTTGGCCAGAGATTTTGTGAAACAGTTCCAATACAACATCGATATTGCGCCAGACAGGAATTCCTTATCAAACTTAAAGAAGAAGCCCTCAGAAAGCTTCAGAGAATATGCCATCAAATGGCGAGAGCAAGCATCCAGGGTGAAACCCCCTATGGACGAAATTGAAATGGTCACGACTTTTCTCCAAGCTCAAGAGCCGGACTACTTTCAAAATATGATGTCGGCGATGGGAAAACCTTTCGCCGAAGCAATCAAGATTGGAGAAATGGTGGAAAATGGTTTGAAAACAGGGCGAATTTTGAGTCAAGCGGCCATTCGGGCAACTTCCCAAGCCATCCAAGACGGGTCTGGAGGGATGCCCAAAAGCAAAAAGAAGGAGGAAACTGCCATGGCGGCAGCAGAAGACAGAAGATACCGAACCTCAAGGCAGGTATTCTCCGACAGGGCCCCCAGCATTACTATCCACACCATAGCATGGCCTATGCTCATCCGCCTCCACCCTATGCAGTCATGAACATTCAACCTTTGGCACGGCCGCAGCCACCAGTCAACAGAAATCCACCTCCATTCCAGAGAAGCCAACCTCCTTACCCAAACCAGTACAACCCCCGGCCAAATAACGCTCGCCACCGTGAGCAACCCAAAATGAGCTTTACACCGATTGGGGAGCCGTATTCCACTCTTTTTCCAAAACTCAGGCAAGAGAACCTACTGCAGCCCGTTCCGCAGAACAGGCAGAATCCGGACTCTCCTGCCTACCAGCGAGGAATATACTGTGCCTATCATTCAGGTGTTGAAGGACATAGTACCGACAATTGTTGGACGTTGAAGAAGGCAGTGCAAGAATTGATCAATCAAGGGAGGATAGTCTTCGCAGATGAAGACATCCCAAATGTGACAAACAACCCATTACCAGCCCACAACAACGGGCCGGTGATTGGGATGATTTGTGACGACAAAGAATTTGACCCAGCCTTAAAAGCAATAATCGCCATCGCCAACATAGAGAAGCGGCCTGAGATTACCCCGAAGCAAGAGAAAATGGGGAAAAAGGTTGAAGTTCTTGAGACCAGATCTGAAAAGACGATTGAATTGAAAGCATCGACTCAGAAGAGTGGAATCCTTTACCTTTCACGAGGTCGAGTGGAAAAACCATTGTCAATAGGTGCCCCCAAGAAGTTCCACTAAAAGAGGGAAACAACAATGTATGTACCAAAGGGAACCTATGTGGCCCGAAAACCAGATGAACCCGTGGTTATTGCACGCGTGCAACAAAAACCAATGACAGATCCGTCCGCAGTACCCTGGAGCTACCAATGAACACTCGTTACGCGCAAAGGGAAAGAGGTTGCAGGAAATTCATCTGAGAGCGTCCTGGGGCAAAAGTACTTAAACACGCAGGAGGTAAATAACGCCACACAAAGGTGTTTCCCATCAAAGAAACCTGTAAGTGCTGAAGAGGCAGAGGTCTTTTTTCAAAAGATGCAAATGCCTGACTATGAGTTGATAGACCAGCTGCGCAAATGCCCATAGCAGGTATCGATGTTGTCCCTTCTAATGAAGTCTACTGAACATCAGAAGGTTTTGTTAAAAGCTTTGAATGAGGCATACGTGCCTATTTATATTTCATCCGAACAACTTGAAAGAATGACATAGAGGTTCTTCGCGATCAATCAGATTTCTTTCAGTAAAGCTGATTTGCCTTTGGAAGGTGCCGCCCACAACAAAGCTTTGCATTTGACTGTCAAATGCGAAGGCTACTATATGAAGAGGGTCATGGTTGATGGGGGTTCAGGGGTAGACATATGCCCGCTTTCCACTCTAGGCCGCATAGGAATCGGAGCTGAGAGGATTCGGCCCAACAACATATGTGTGCGAGCCTTTGATGGTGTGAAAAGAGATACCATCGGAGAGATTGACGTAATTATGACCATCCGCCCGGTGGACTTTGAAGTGGCATTTCAAGTTTTGGATATGGACACTTCCTATAACTTTCTTCTGGGGAGACCATGGATTCATGCGGCTGGAGCTGTGCCCTTTACCCTCCATCAGATGTTAAAATTCGAACACAAGGGACAAGAGATCGTGGTCCACGGGGAGGACGAGCAATCAATTTATCGAGATCCATCCATCCCCTGCTTAGAAGCGGAAGCAGGAAGCGAACACATTGTCTATCAAGCTTTCGAGATTGTGTTGGTAGATCAACACGAAGAAGGGAACCCTCTCCCCCAACCCTTTTTGTCTAATGCCTCCATCATGGTGGCAAAAGAAATGATCAAACATGGCTTCCAGCCAGGAAAAGGTTTGGGAAAGTCCCTACAAGGAGTGCCGAAGCTGATAACTTTACCCGTAGCTGAAAAGTTCTTCGGAGTAGGCTTTCGCCCAACCCCCGAAGATGAGAGATGGGCCAACAAGAGAAAGGAGAAAGGATGGGTTCTGCCACGACCATTGCCACACCTGTACCAAACTTTGGTTCGACCAAGGTACAGTGAAAAGGAAGAAGACGAGGTCTTCACATCGGAGGAAATTGAAGAAATATGTGGGGCCATGAGGCAAATGCTCTATGATGTTAATATGGTTCAATCAGGAGAAAGAACAAGCACTGCTGAGGTGCTGTATGTGGGCCCTGAAGCTAAATTGCAAAATTGGAAAGCCACACCCTTCCTAGTCAGGCGGGAGTTCTGGTAGATTTGTCCTGTCATTTTTCCTTCATCACAAGTTACTTCAGGACGTAGCTTGGATGTTTTTCTTTATTTTTCTTGTATTTTTGGTTTTCCCAATGTAATTCTGTTTGTCTTCAGAAAATTCCAAGAAAATGAAATAAATATTTCATTATTTTTGCACTCTTTCTAATTTTGTTATTTATTATTCCTTTTCAGTCCTAATAATGCGGCTTTAAATAACATGACATGCTTGCGGAACTCATGCTCAAATCCGAACACGCCACCTAATCCGGAAATAATGAACCAAGAACCGGAATACGATGAAGAAGAGGCTTTTAGGGAAATAAATCGAGAATTGGAACATTTTGAGAATAAACCTAAGCCAAACTTGAATGATACCGAACCGGTTAATTTGGGAACCGCTAAAGAGATCCGAGAGACCAAGATAAGCATCCACACAGATGAGAAAACACGAGATGCAATAATCCAACTCTTGTTTGAATTTAAAGACGTGTTTGCTTGGTCTTACGACGACATGCCGGGATTAGGAGCTGATCTAGTGGTGCACAAATTACCAATCTACCCTGATTGTCGCCCAGTGCAATAGAAGCAAAGAAAGTTCAAGACTGACATCAGTGATAAAATCAAAGAAGAAATCACTAAGCAGTTGAAAACAAGGGTAATTCGAGTGGTACAATACACCACATGGTTGGCTAATGTTGTGCCCGTGCCAAAGAAGGACGGAAAAACTCGAGTATGCGTTGACTACCGAGATTTGAATAAAGCAAGTCCTAAAGATAACTTTCCTTTACCGAACATCCACATCCTTGTTGATAACTGTGCCAAACATGAGATACAATCATTTGTGGATTGTTATGCGGGATATCATCAAGTATTAATGGATGAAGAGGACGCCGAGAAGACCGTTTTTACCACACCTTGGGGGACTTACTGTTACCGAGTCATGCCATTCGGTTTGAAAAACGCTGGAGCAACATACATGAGTGCTATGACTGCCATTTTCCACGACATGATGCATCAGGAAATAGAGGTGTACGTGGACGATGTGATCATCAAATCCAGAACCCAAGGCGATCATGTGCGAGACTTGAGGAAATTCTTTGAGAGGTTGCGGAAGTATGACCTGAAGTTGAATCCGGCCAAATGCGCTTTTGGAGTCCCGTCAGGTAAACTTTTGGGTTTCATAGTTAGTAGAAGAGGTATTGAATTAGATCCCACAAAGATAAAATCCATCCGGGATTTACCTCCTCCTAGAACAAAGAAAGATGTAATGAGTCTTATGGGCCGACTAAACTACATCAGTAGGTTCATCGCTTAGTTGACTTCCACATGTGAACCCATATTCAAGTTGTTAAAGAAAGACGCTGCAATCAAATGGACAACTGAATGTCAAGAAGCTTTCGACAAAATCAAAGAATATTTGTCAAACCCTCCAGTCTTAGTCCCGCCAGAGCCGGGGAGACCTCTTTTCTTGTATTTAACAGTCTTGGAAAACTCTTTTGGTTGTGTCCTCGGACAACGTGATGCGACAGAGAAGAAAGAGCAAGCGATCTACTACCTGAGCAAGAAATTCACTAGTTTTGAGGTCAAGTACACTTTGTTGGAAAGAACGTGTTGTGCTTTAACTTGGGTCGCTCAGAAATTGAGACACTGCCTCCAAGCCCATACGACTCACCTCATTACTCGGTTGGATCCTTTGAAGTATATATTCCAGAAACCGATGCCCACCGGAAGATTGGCAAAATGGCGGATCCTGCTCACTGAGTTTGACATAGTCTATGTCACTCGCACGGCAATGAAGGCTCAAGCATTGGCAGATCACTTGGCCGAAAACCCGATCGACGAAGAGTATCAACCATTGAATACCTACTTTCCTGATGAAGAGGTAAACACGACAGAAGTTATTTCGGAGGACAATCATGCTTGGAAAATGTTTTTCGATGGGGCGGTAAATGCTAAAGGTGTAGGGATTGGGGCAATCTTGATCTCTCCTGCTGGCCAGCATTACCCAGCCACGGCTAGGCTCCGTTTCTTTTGCACGAACAATACGGCTGAGTATGAAGCTTGTATCATGGGTATAAACATGGCAATTGATCAGGGCGTCGAAGATTTGTTGATCATGGGAGATTCAGATCTAATTATCAAACAATCTCAAGGTGAATGGGAAACTCGGGACGTTAAACTCCTCCCTTACCGACAACACGTGAATATTCTTGGCAAGCGATTTGCATCAATAGAGTTCAGGTATATCCCACGATGTCACAATGAACTAGCCGAGGCACTTGCCACTTTAGCTTCAATGCTACCTTATCCGGGCAACGCCCATGTCAATCCCTTAGAAATCCAAATCAGGGAAAGCCACGGTTATTGCAATGCAATCGAAGAAGGATCGAGCGTCAAGCCATGGTACTACGATATCCGGAGATTTTTGAAAACGCAAGAGTACCCCGAGCATGCTACTGGAGATCAAAAGAGGACCACTAGGCGACATGCAGGTGGTTTCTTTTTGAGCGGCGAGGTCTTGTATAAAAGAACCCCAGATCTTAACCTTTTAAGGTGTGTTGATGTCGAAGAAGCAGGAAGAATCATGCACGAAGTACACGCAGGAGTATGCCGGCCTCATATGAATGGGTATGTTTTAGCCAAGAAAATCCTTCGAGCAGGTTATTTTTGGATGACCATGGAGAAAGATTGTTTCGGTTTTGTCCGAAAATGCCATCAATGTCAGGTACATGGAGATCTGATTCATGCACCTCCAACTGAGCTGCATCCTATGTCAGCGCCATGGACATTTGTCGCTTGGGGAATGGATGTCATCGGCCCGATTGAGCCGAAAGCTTTGAATGGGCACCGATTCATACTGGTGGCTATCGATTACTTCACAAAATGGGTCGAAGCCGTCACTCTCAAATCAGTCACTAAGAAAGCTGTGGTGGATTTTGTACACTCAAATCTTATCTGTCGTTTTGGTATACCTGCAACTATCATCACAGATAATGCTGGGAATTTGAATAGTCATTTGATGGAAGAAATATGCGAGCAATTCAAAATAACGCATAGGAACTCCACCCCTTATCGGCCCAAAGCCAATGGTGCCGTGGAAGCAGCGAACAAAAACATTAAGAAGATTTTGAGAAAGACAATCCAAAGCTCTAGACAATGGCATGAACAATTACAGTTCGCCTTACTGGGATACCGTACTACAGTACGCACATCGGTAGGAGCAACTCCATACCTGCTAGTCTATGGAACCGAGGTCGTGATACCGGCAGAGGTAGAAATTCCTTCACTTCGTACGATTGTTGAAGCAGAGATTGAAGATAGCGAGTGGGTTAAGACTCGTTTGGAACAATTAACTTTGATCGATGAAAAGCGAATGGCTGCGGTCTGTCACGGACAATTGTACCAACAAAGAATGGCTCGTGCTTACAACAAGAAAGTACGGCCGAGAAATTTTGAAGTAGGTCAATTGGTTTTAAGATGCATTCTTCCACATCACCAGGAGGCGAAAGGAAAATTCGCTCCTAATTGGAAGGGACCATACATCATCAGGAAGATACTGCCGAGAGGAGTGTTATACTTGGGAGACATAGAAGGAAAAGACCCTGAAACAGCTGTGAATGCAGGATGCTGTGAAAAGGTATTATGTCTGAATTTGCTTTGATGATATCCTTACAAGTCGAAATGATTGAAGGCTTTTATTCCCGCTACCCAAACACTACCAACCCTTTTGTAAACCCTTTGAGCCGGTTACCTTTCTTTGGCTACCCTCTTTGGAATTCAAATAAAAAAAACAAAAAAAAAACAAAACAAAACAAAACAAAGTTCCTGAACTACGTTCTGACTTGATTCCGAAAGGATACGTAGGCAACCTCTCCCCTGAGGTTCAGTCACACCAAACCAAAAATCCCAGTTTCCCCAAAAATGAAACTGGGGCAGATGATATTGTTGATTCGGTTTAAGATCCGTCAAGATGATTCCAAAGTTGTAATTTTGTCCACAATTCTTGTTACCCAAACCGAGTACAAGTCCTTCAAGATCGATTGGAAGCTGTGAAAACATCATTGTTGCGGTCCGAAGTTCCCGGAATGAAAAGAAATAAAATGAGAGTCTTATTGGTGAAAACTTTCGGGCACCATAAGACGATGGAAGTAGAGAAATACAAAATGAGAGAGCATGTTGGTAAAAACTCGCAAAGAGTGCTATCTGGCGATGGTAAGAAGAGAAATGAGAGAGGTCGATTGGCGAAAACCCGCAAAAGGGTGCTATCAACCGAAAAGGTTGTTTTCACCACAAGAGATCCTGGCACGGCTCCTTAGCTCGGAAATATAGACCCGTTCTGGTTCATAATAAAATGGGAGTTTGTGACGATCAAGCATCTAGTCCGAGAAGCATGTCATGTTGGTTAAAGTCAGAGCATATACCTCAAATAAGTCCTTCTTTTTCCCCGAAAGGGACTCCTCTATCTTCGATGCGCTTTTCCATTCTTTGTTCATTTTTCTTTGAATCCATTTCGATTTAATTTTAATTCTGAAACTATTACAAAGGAAGGCGACAGGACCGGTTTTATAGGACTCCGCTTGGTAAAGAAGAAAAGAAAAATAACCTCAGTGGTGTATTGATACAATCCCCGATTGGATCGTAATGATCGATTGTTTCCAAAGAAACGGAGTTTAGAAAGGAAATGGAAATCAAAGGCTAAGGTCTTAGAAGAGACGGAATAAGGCAGAAGGACAGAACCCACACGGAAAATCCTCGTGGAATTCCTGGAATGAACCCGGTCAGTTTGAAAGGAAGTCACCCCAAAGACAATTGGTAGCAAACTTCTCAATGGAAATGGGGAAACGATCAAGCAATGAAGATAATCAAGGCTACAAAATCAACCACTCTTTCAACTGATAAAATGTTCTTTGTTGAAAGCAGGTCTGTTTAATTGTGCAAGAAGAAGGTACAACTCAAAGAAGTGAAGTACGCAAGCATTGAAGTGGCTTTGGAACAAGGAAAACACATAAAAATGGAAGTTTCTTTTTAGAGCTTTATCTTATGCATTTGTTGATGGTTAAAAAGAAAGCCTAAAAGAAGGTCCAAAAGCAAGAATAAAAGAAAAGAAAATGAAAACTCCAAAAAAAGAGAATCAAATCATATCAGTCCAATATCTGTTTGGACCCCGGTCAGAAAAACCGAGGGTCTTTCCGGCCAGAAAGCCGTGAAACTTTCATTCCCGGTCAGAAAACTGAGGATCTCCCAGTCAGAAAACTGCGCAGCCATTTACTTTAACCCCGGCCAAAAACCGAGGGTCTGGCGGCCAAAAAATCGTTAGACATTGTTTGAATTCCGGCCAGAAAGCCGTGAAACTTTTATCCCCGGTCAGAAAACCGAGGATCTCCCGGTCAGAAAACTGCGGAGCCATTTATTTTAACCCCGGCCAAAAAACCGAGGGTCTTGCGGCCAAAAAACCGTTAGACATTGTTTGAATTCCGGCCGGAAAGCCGTGAAACTTTTATCCCCGGTCAGAAAACCGAGGATCTCCCAGTCAGAAAACTGCGGAGCCATTTATTTTTACCCCGGCCAAAAAACCGAGGGTTGTAAACGCGTGATTTTTGACCCTCCCCGAGATTTTTTATATTTTTAGCGCAAAATATTTAGTTTAGTTTTAATATAGCTAGTTTAGCTAAATTCGACTCTTTTACTTTATTTTTACCTTAAAACGAAAATAATAAAAAATAGTTTCATTAATATTTTGTAGTTATTTTAAACTCGAAAAATATAAAAATAGTACTTTATATTTTTATCTTTTTATAAAAACGAAAATAATAAAAAAATAGTTTCATTAATATTTTGTAGTTATTTTAAACTTGAAAAATATAAAAAAACAGTTTTATGTTAATTATGAGTATTATAGTTATTTTGATTACCTAGGATTAATTAAATAACACCATTCTCGGTTCCGGGCGAAGAATAATATTCGGGTTCAAACTACCCGGTTTTATAATATTCGGACCTAGCCCGTAATAATCCGAGTCCACTACACTAAGGGGGACAATACATAATGGATGGGGAATAAGAACAAAGACAAGAAGAAAAAGACAAAGGGATAAAAACAAAAGAAAAAGACAAAAACAATATGGGGCTAAATTTTAAAAAAAAAATAATAAAAAAAAATAATAAACAATAACCATTCTTCTTCTTTAAGAAGAAGAAGAAATCACGGCAGAGGGGGATTGAAAAAAAACGGAAGAGAGGATTTTTGAAAACAAAAAAAGGAGAATTGAAAAACAAAAAAAAAGGAAAAGAAACAAAGGAAAACAAAAAAGGAAAGAAACGGGAAACAAAAGAAAGAAAAGGAGAGAAAAGGATTGGAAAACAGAGAAGAAAGGATTTGAAAAGAGAGAAGAAAGGATTGGAAAAGAGAGAAAAAAGGATTTGAAAACAGAGAAAACATGATTTGAAAAACAAAGAAAAGGAAACAAAGAGGGAAAAAACGGGAGAAAGAAGAAATGAAACGAGAGAGATTGAAGAGCCGTTGTTCGGCTCGTGCTTATCATGCTGCCCGTTTGAGTTTGTTCTTGGTTCGAGTTCGGTTCGAGTTCTGTCCGGAGAGGTCGAAGTTTGAGATCGTCATAAAAGGTTCGTTTTCTCGTTGTGTACGTTAAAAATATGCAGAAATAAAGGTGCATGTTCTTTTCCGATATTGTTCTTTTCGCTAATATTTTGGAGTGTTTCGTATTTGATTTAGTTTCGTATGGTTCAGACTATTTTTGTAAATATATGATTTTGTTGAACATGCAATGTCGAAGTTAGCTAATGAAAATGACTAATCCTTCATATGCTCGCCAACTAGTTATGCTTCCGTTGTTTATGTAATTGTTCACCATAGTCTTGAATTTGCTCACTTAGTTAGCTACTCGTATGTTTACTCGAATTGGTTATAGTTGAGCACGATGTTGTCACATTATGGAAATTGGTTCGTTATTCTTTAAACAACGTAATTAGATTAAAGGAATCGGGGGTGCATTTCATGTGACCCGACTCCATATTTGAACAAGGTTAAATAAAGAGTGTCGTGAACCACAAGTGCATTTCATGTAGTGTGGCTTGCAACATATTTTAAATAATCTTGAATTAACTCTTAAATAAATATAGCGGAATGTAGTTTGCTTTTAAATTAGAATTAGAGGTGTGCCTCGCCTAACAAAATTATACAAATCGCGGGGCCCTCATAAATGTATATGTAAAATATTTAGATTTCGAGATGTGCCGTTTCTTAGCGAATTTCCTGGCCTTCTCAAGAATGTAAATAAGTAATCGCTCTAGGCGCGTATTTTAATAATTTTACCTTCTTAAATGCGGGTGTGCATTTCATGCGGCCCAAATCCAAATCCCAAAATGTTGAATAAGAATGTGTCGAGGATCCGGGTGCATTTCATGTGACGTGATTCGAAACATATTTTTAGGCAACATTCTCTTTCGTAAATAATAATAATAATAAAAGCGGTAAAGGGATATTAATTTGCATTAAGTATATAACTGTAAAAATCAGATAAATAAGCCGAATATGACAGTTAAGCGACCGTGCTAGAACCACGAAATTCGGGAATGCCTAACACCTTCTCCCGGGTTAACAGAATTCCTTATCCGGATTTCTGGTTCGCGGACCGTTAAATAGAGTCAAACCTTTCCTCAATTCGGGTTTCAAACCGGTGACTTGGGACACCATAAATCTCCCAAGTGGCGACTCCGAATCTCTCAATAAATGAATCCCGTTTTGGTTGTCCTTTAATTGGAAAAACTCTCTTTTATATCTTTGCATCCTTGCGGGTGCGGTAAAAGGAGGTGTGACAGCTCTGGCGACTCTGCTGGGGACTGAAACCCAGAACCACTGGTTCAGGGTTTAAGAATTCGAGCTTGGAATAATTGTTGTATTTGGCTTATTTATTATCCGATTTTATTATATGTTTGTATTAATGTGCAAAATGATATTTTTATCGCTTTGATATTTTTTGAACTGTACATATAAATTGTGCCGAAACCAATCTCCTCTCTGAGTCTTCTAAATCATGAAGAAGGGTGCACTTCGTGTGACTTCTTTTCCGTATAGTGTCTAATTCCCACCTTAGAACGAGGTTTGGATAAGTTGCAAAACCGGTGAAGCTTCTGTATTCCCGGGTTGCTGCCTCCTCCTCGGCTCGAGTTGTCCGCTCGGGTAAGCCAGGTCTAGAACAATAAACCCAGGTTTTTAAACCTAGAATAACGAAGCTTCATGCCGGATCCCTAGTAGGAACGTTTATTTGCATCATGTTGCATTTGACTTAGGGGACTCAACACGGGGGTTGGGTCCGTCTAGGACAGGCAACCTGAAATGAAAAGACCATCCTGCTATACCATGTTTGTTTTAAGCATTTATTCGAACTCGCATGCTGACCGGCTTTTAAATACTGAAGAGAAACGAAAAACAAAAGGAAATAGTATGGGGAAATAGATATTTTCAGAAAATACAAAAATGTGTTTTACCAACAAATCAATAGTTCAGTTTGCTAATAAAAGACGACGGAAGGTTGACTTTGCCTTTAAACTTAAAAAAAATGTGTGAGAAAAAATAATAAATAGTTTGTTTCCTTTAAAGATGTAGTTTGTTTGACCGAACTACGCTGGTTTGATTCTCCCAATTAGGTGGGATACGTAGGTAACCCTCATCGGGTCCAACCACACCTTTCAAAAAATCAAAAAAATTGTGTGTTTAATTTTTTCAATAAAATCAAAGTTTGTTGTAAAATAAAAAAAAAATGTTTGATCAAAATAAAAAAAAAATAGTTTCAAAATAGTTTGTTTTTTTACTTAAAAAGAAAAAAAAACGTTTGTTGTAAAATAAAAAAAATATGTGATTTCAAAATAGTTTGTTTTTTTTTACTAAAAAAAAAAGAAAAAAAAATTTTGTTTTAAGCTAAAAAAAAATGTGCGAAAAAATAATAAATAGTTTGTTTCCTTTAAAGATGTAGTTTGTTTGACCGAACTACGCGGGTTTGATTCTCACCGTTAGGTGGGATACGTAGGCAACCCTTATCGGGTCCAACCACCCCTTCAAAAAATTAAAAAAAAAAAAATGTCTAAGTTTTAGTTTTTAATAAAATCAAGGTGATGCCATTTTGAAAAATAGCCGAATGTTCCGAAAGGACGCCGGAAGGCTGTTTTTGCAAAAATAGCCACTTTGAATCATTTTTAATAATTTGCGGGCACAGCCTTGAAATATTTCTTGTGGAAATGTTGCAAGGCCATAGCCGCAAAATCAAGTTCGGATTCACACCCCGTTTGCAAAAAATAAAAAAAATATATATAAAAAATCAAAAAAAATGTATGTGTTTAATTTTGTCAATAAATCGAAGTGACGCTGTTTTTGAAAATAGCCGAATGTTTCGAAAGGACGCCGGAAGGCTGTTTTTGCAAAAATAGCCACTTTGAATTATTTTTAATAATTTGCGGGCACAGCCTTGAAATACTCCTTGTGGAAATGTTGCAAGGCCATAGCCGCAAAATCAAGTTCGGGTTCACACCCCGTTTGCAAAAATAACCAAAAAAATGTCAAATTTTTGATTTTGTTATAAATAAGTCGGGTGATGCTATTCTTGCTTAAAATAAGCCGAACGTCCCTCAAAAGACGCCGGAAGGCTGTTTTTGCAAGAATAGCCACTTTGGATTTTTTTTTATAATTTTGGACACAACCTTGAAATATTCCCTCGCGGAAATGCGAAAGGATGTATCCGCAAAAAATCAAGTTTTGAGTCATCACTCAACTTTACAAAAATAACCACTTTGTCAAATAAGCCATTACATGGCCGGCGTTTTGCTGAAATAGCCACATTTTTGCATTTTAACTTCCTCAGTCTTGTGTCGGCCTGTGTCGTGCTGAACGATGCCCCATAGGCCCCAGGATAAAAAATTTTGAATTGGCATATTCTTAAATAAAATTTTGCAAAAAGAGCCACTTTGTCTAAATAAGCCATTACATGGTCAATTTATGAAAAATAGTCTTGTGTTGGTTTATGGTGATGCCGAACGATGCCCCATGAGCCACAAGATAAAAAAAAAAAAAATTTCAAGTTTATCTTTCTTAAATAAATTTTGCAAAAATAGTCATTTTGTCAAATAAGCCATTATGTGGCCAATTTTGTAGAAATAGTCATAACTGACACCAAAAAAAAAATATTCTTTTTCTTGTAGAAATCTCCTACACAAGTTTGTAGTTGGAGTCGGCTTCTATAATTTTCCTTCAAAGAAAAAAAAAGAAATCAAAAAAAAAATCAAATAAACATTTCTTTATTTCTTGCATTAATTTGCAAGAACTACGCTCGGTCTGATTCATGCGGGGTCGTGATACGTAGGCAATCCACATAGGATTCGACCATTTCCATAACAAAAAAAAAAAAAAAAAAAAAAGAAGAATGATCAATAAGCGGGATACCTTAATGCTGACATGCTGGCTTTGTTTTGTTGTGTCCATTTCCAGAAAGGTGGTTGGTTGTGGTTCTGAAATAACTCTTCCCCGTAAGACGAAGTCAGAGGACAATGGCAGATAATCTCAAGACTGAGTGGGTTGATACCGATACCCGACAACAGCTGGTTGAACGGAACCACGGGTTAGTAGAAGAGGTCAAGATATTGAGACAACACGTGGCTGATATGTATCGGGCGTGGATGGATGGAAAAGCACCACCTCCGCCACCACCTAGCTTCCTGGACTCTGTCCTTACCCGTACCATGAACCCGATGCCGGATGATCTCCCGCACTCTCCATATATACCCGCCTATCACAACTTCTCCAGCCATTCGAGTAACTCAATTACTCGTCCCCCAACTATGTTTTCACAACGCTACTCCCGTCCCCAACACCACTACTCTCCCCGGGACAACCAAAATCGTACTTCACCTTCCAGGTACCCAGCTCCACAAAAAGCCTACCAACCCCCACGAACATACCGGAAACCCCCTGGGTCAGGTTTCAAGCCAAATAAGGCGTTTAGGGAGGAGAGGTTGCTGAAGCGAGAAAAGGCGCTCACCCCTATCGGAGAGTCCTATGCAAGTCTGTTTGAAAAGTTAAAACATGTCGGCCTGATTACGCCGCTCCCCGAATACACTCCCGATCCACGTGCAAGAAGCTTCGATCCTACTGCACGATGTGCATACCATTCCAATGTCAGAGGGCACGATATTGAGAGTTGTCGTACCTTGAAAAAGGAAATAGAAAGAATGATTCAAAAAGGGTGGTTGATTGTGGTCGATGATGATGACATGGGACACACAAATCCCCTGGGGGGTGTACCGACTGGAGCTAAAAATGTTGAAGCAGTTGGCAGCCTTGGCAATATTGATGCCGAACTTAGTGGCTAAAATGTTGTGCTTGGAAATTGGGAAGATACTCCATCTTTCGGTCAGCTAGATGGAGCTTTGGTGGTTCGTTTTTGTGGTCATTTTTGTTGTCCGAGTTATTTTCAGGGTTTTCTTGTGGTCAAACCCTTTTGTCCTAGCAGTTTGCTTTGGTCTTGCCCAGTTTTGTTTCAGGGCTGTACTCTAGTTTGTTTTGCTTGTTTTATCATTGAACCATTTCGTCATTAGTTTAATGAAGCTTTCGGTCTTTTGTTACTTCCGGTCATTTTATCTGTTTAGTTCTGTTTACCCTTTAGATTTGTCTTGTGCTCAAACGCCGAATCTAGTGACATGACATGCGCACACATAATTGTGGTTTAATTCTAAAAGTTAATCATGAAGCAATTGGAAGATGATCGGGTCATTTAAAGGAAATAAAAACAATTTGAGATTATTTGGATCCCGAGTCATGTGAAACCGGGGCAACTAAAAAGGAAACAATTAAAGGCAAGCTGGCCAAATCGACGTGGGGTCATTCACGATAATGAAAATGAGAGTGTTGTCCAACTGTGCTTTAAAGATATGACGAATGTTAATTGTGTTGTTTACACTTGGCATGTTTTGAAGATTGGAATGACGAAGGCATTTTGTTCTGCTATCTAAACACTTTATCCATCGTCAACCCTTTGAGCCTTATTTTAAATTCTTTCATCCCCTCCTTCGGAATTAGTTGCAAAGACTAGAAACACAAGTTTGAAAGGCAAAAGAAGAAAGGGACAAAGAAAAGTAAAGAAAAAGAAAACAACAAAAAGAGATAAAGAAAAGAAAAAGAAAAATGTGTGAAAAAAAAAAAAAAAAAAAAAAAAAAAAAAAAAAAAAAAAAAAAAAAAATTTGACCTGATTCCTTAAAGAGGATACGTAGGCGCTTCACAGCTCGGTCATAGTGTAAATAAAAATCAAAAAAAAAAAAAAAAAATCCCCAAGCAAAAACTGGGGCAAAGAAAAATTGTGTTGATTATAAATAAATTTAGGTCCGAAGGTTGTAAATTTTGAACCCAAAATTAATTTTGTTTTGAGCCTTCAATACCCTTTCTTTCTAGCCCTATCCAAATCCCACATTACGGTCCAAAGAAAGACCTTCTGATCAGTCTTCAAAAGATGCCACTTCAAGTGAGTGAGAGAGTCCTATCAGAATATAACACTCCGATTCACGGCAGAAAAGACTCTGATTCCCAGCATAAAGGAAACACGAGAGAGTCTTAGCAATGACACCCCAATACCCAGCTAAAAGTGATACAAATGAGAGAGTCTTACCGGTGAAAACCTTCACAGGCACCATAAGGCGACGAAAGCTGAGAGAAAATCAAAATGAGAGAGGCTGGAAAGTGAAAACCCTTCGGGCACTACAAGTCGAATAAATGTGATAATCAGATGGAAATCACGAGACAGAAATCGTGAAAGGAAATTAACGACGGAGGATAGGCTATATGTGCATGTCATGACCAGTAGAGTTGGTATCCGCGTTCGATAAGTTTTTTTAGTTGTTTCTGGTTAGAGAGTCAGTCCTCCCTTGTCTTCTATTTGTTGTTTCTTTTTATCTTTCTCCTTTTGTCAAAATTCTCCATCAAAGTCGGTCTAGTCAAAACATAGTGAGAAATGACTTCAAAACTTGCCACCAACTTTCCAATTATTATGCAAGGCAAGGAAATGCCATTGACGGCAGAGAAGTATGGTGCAAAGAAGATTATTAAACTGGGGCAGAAAATTTTCTTTTCAGTTTGAAAATTTTCTGGAAGTCAATACCCACTCGGGGAAGAAGGAAAGTCTTAAGAGAAATGGTCTTCGAACCAGTGTCATCCTCAACAGCCTTCAAGAAGAATGAAACACCAATTTTGAGGAAATGAAAATCCACCGGCAGTGTTATCTTCAGCAAGTTCCGAGGTGGTCGGACAACACAGAGTGGTAAAGGAAGAAAGGAAAGCTCATCTTCAACAAAATAACCCCCAGCAAGTTGAGAAACACAGAACGGGGAAGGGATAAATGGAAAAACCCATCCCCAGCATGAGTATCATCAAATAATAACATCCCCAGCAAGTTCTGATAATGAAACACAGAGCAGGGAAAGAGGAGGAGAACAATCCCCAGCAGGAGCACCACAACCAGCCACCACATTTTAAAACTAACCAATTTTTCTTTGATTTGAAACAGGGAAAAAAGGGGTTGTCAGCAGCAAAGCATGCCACGAAGAAGATTCTCAAACTGGGGCAGAAACTTTTCTCCTGTTGCGAAAATTTTCTCGAAACCAAATACTTGGTTAGGGAAAGAAGCTAGATAACGCGAGGAAATGATCTTTGAACCCGGTTATCCCAGCAGATTTGAAAGAAAGAAAACAACAAGCTGTGATAGATGAAATTACACCCCCAACAGACGGGACAAGACGAGGAAGCTTGCGTTCAGAAAGGCAAGAAGCCGGTATCACCCTCAGGCAGTCCTCGGAAAATGAAACATTGATTTCGAGATTTCACCGGCAGCATTATATCCTACAAGTTTTTCAAGGGAGCGAAGCGCGAGCCCGAATGAGGTTTGGAAAGAGGAAGAAGGAAAGGGGATCCCCCGACAGGTTAATCCCCAGCTGATGACACTTCAATCCCCAGCGATCTCGAGAGAGAATAAAGGTTCTGAAGGAAGTAGAAAAGGAGGAAATAAAGAAGATTTTCCCCAGCAGCATTACCCCAGTAGGTAAGTAATTAGTTCTAAAGACATCCCCAGCAGTCAAGAGAAAAATAACACAACCCGGGAGGAAAGCAATTCCAAAACAAGGTAATTCGGAAGAAAGGATGGCCCAAGAAGCGATGCAGGAAGAAGAAAGTGGTGCAGGAAGCAAAGGAAGGCGACATGGATGGGATGGAGTTAGTAAGATGTTGTTGAAGTCAGGAGCCCGCCTGAAGAGAGGAAGGGCGATTTATTTTCAAAAGATGTTGAAGTCAGGAGCCCGCCTAAAGAGAGGAATAGCGCTTAATTTTTAGAGTTGATGATTGGAGTCAGGAGCCCGCCTGAAGAGAGGAATGGCGATTTATTTTCAAAAAGATGTTGTTGAAGTCAGGAGCCCGCCTGAAGAGAGGAATGGCGATTTATTTTCAAAATATGTTGTTGAAGTCAGGAGCCCGCCCGAAGAGAGGAATGGCGATTTATTTTCAAAAGATGTTGAAGTCAGGAGCCCGCCTGAAGAGAGGAATGGCGATTTATTTTCAAAAGATGTTGTTGAAGTCAGGAGCCCGCCTGAAGAGAGGAATGGCGATTTATTTTCAAAAGATGTTGTTGAAGTCGGGAGCCCGCCTGAAGAGAGGAATGGCGTTTAATTTTCGGAGTTGATGATTGAAGTCAGGAGCCCGCCTGAAGAGAGGAATGGCGATTTATTTTCAAAAGATGTTGTTGAAGTCAGGAGCCCGCCTGAAGAGAGGAATGGCAATTTATTTTCAAAAGATGTTGTTGAAGTCAGGAGCCCGCCTGAAGAATGGAGTGGCGATTTATTTTCAAAGGATGTTGTTGAAGTCGGGAGCCCGCTTGAAGAGAGGAATGGCGATTTATTTTCAAAAGTTGATGTTGAAGTCAGGAGCCCGCCTGAAGAATGGAATGGCAATTTATTTTCAAAGGATGTTGATGAAGTCAGGAGCCCGCCTGAAGAATGGAGTGGCGATTTATTTTCAAAAGTTGATGTTGAAGTCAGGAGCCCGCCTGAAGAGAGGAATGGCGATTTATTTTCAAAAAGATGATGTTGAAGTCAGGAGCCCGCCTGAAGAGAGGAATGGCATTTTATTTTCTAAGTTGATGTTGAGGTCAGGAGCCCGCCTGAAGAGAGGAATGGCGATTTATTTTCAAAAGATATAGTTAAAGTCAGGGAGCCCGCCTGAAGAATGGAGTGGCGATTTTATTTTGAAGTAGTAGTTGAAGTCAGGGAGCCCGCCTGGAGAATGGAGTGGCGATTTTATTTTGAAGTAGTAGTTGAAGTCAGGGAGCCCGCCTGAAGAATGGAGTGGCGATTTTATTTTTGAAGCAGTAGTTGAAGTCAGGAAGCCCGCCTGGAGAATGGAGTGGCGATTTATTTTGAAGTTGTAGTTGGAGTCAGGGAGCCCGCTTGAAGAATGGAGTGACGATTTTATTTTGAAGTTGTAATTGGAGTCAGGGAGCCCGCCTGAAGAATGGAGTGGCGATTCATTTTTAATTTGGTTGAGAAAAGCGGTTGAATGTAACAGAAAATCCCCGGCATGAATCCGAGCATGAATCAAAAGGAAGGCAACCAGAATGCGAGTCAACAGTCCGAGGGGATCAACAAAAGTTTAGTCAAAATAAACAAAAAAAAAAAAAAAAAAAAGAGGCAAGAAGCCAATCCAAAATGCAGAAGTTGATGAAAGATGTGGCATGCTCAAGACATGGCCGAGGTCACAAGCACTGTATACCTGGTCTTGATTCGAAAAGCAGCACCTGCAACTAGCAAGCATCAAGGTTCAAATTTAGAGTCCGCATGAAGCACCAACCAATACTCGAGATCAAGCTTCGGAAGACTTATAGATAGGAATTTTGTAACTAGTAGCTGATAGGCTTAGTTAGTCTTTCTCATGTTTTGATTTTTGATGTAATAGCAGGACCACGGACCGGAACTTCGATGGAACGGAACCTCGACGGAACGGCACCTCGACTGGCTCTCCACCTCGGTTACTCCATATTCTTACTCACTTCGAACTACACGTGGCCTGATTCCTTTATAGCCAAGGATATGTAGGCAGCTCAGATACAAGGGCTCGGTCACATTCCTCTTCTTTTAGTTTAGTCCCTCCCAATAAGGGTCGGGTCAAAAACACTTGTCTAGTCGTTCTTTGTCTGAAAACTCTTTGTGTTTTCAGTCAAAGAGGGGCAGCTGTAAACGCGTGATTTTTGACCCTCCCCGAGATTTTTTATATTTTTAGCGCAAAATATTTAGTTTAGTTTTAATATAGCTAGTTTAGCTAAATTCGACTCTTTTACTTTATTTTTACCTTAAAACGAAAATAATAAAAAATAGTTTCATTAATATTTTGTAGTTATTTTAAACTCGAAAAATATAAAAATAGTACTTTATATTTTTATCTTTTTATAAAAACGAAAATAATAAAAAAATAGTTTTATTAATATTTTGTAGTTATTTTAAACTTGAAAAATATAAAAAAACTGTTTTATGTTAATTATGAGTATTATAGTTATTTTGATTACCTAGGATTAATTAAATAACACCATTCTCGGTTCCGGGCGAAGAATAATATTCGGGTTCAAACTACCCGGTTTTATAATATTCGGACCTAGCCCGTAATAATCCGAGTCCACTACACTAAGGGGGACAATACATAATGGATGGGGAATAAGAACAAAGACAAGAAGAAAAAGACAAAGGGATAAAAACAAAAGAAAAAGACAAAAACAATATGGGGCTAAATTTTAAAAAAAAAATAATAAAAAAAAATAATAAACAATAACCATTCTTCTTCTTTAAGAAGAAGAAGAAATCACGGCAGAGGGGGATTGAAAAAAAACGGAAGAGAGGATTTTTGAAAACAAAAAAAGGAGAATTGAAAAACAAAAAAAAGGAAAAGAAACAAAGGAAAACAAAAAAGGAAAGAAACGGGAAACAAAAGAAAGAAAAGGAGAGAAAAGGATTGGAAAACAGAGAAGAAAGGATTTGAAAAGAGAGAAGAAAGGATTGGAAAAGAGAGAAAAAAGGATTTGAAAAAAGAGAAAACATGATTTGAAAAACAAAGAAAAGGAAACAAAGAGGGAAAAAACGGGAGAAAGAAGAAATGAAACGAGAGAGATTGAAGAGCCGTTGTTCGGCTCGTGCTTATCATGCTGCCCGTTTGAGTTTGTTCTTGGTTCGAGTTCGGTTCGAGTTCTGTCCGGAGAGGTCGAAGTTTGAGATCGTCATAAAAGGTTCGTTTTCTCGTTGTGTACGTTAAAAATATGCAGAAATAAAGGTGCATGTTCTTTTCCGATATTGTTCTTTTCGCTAATATTTTGGAGTGTTTCGTATTTGATTTAGTTTCGTATGGTTCAGACTATTTTTGTAAATATATGATTTTGTTGAACATGCAATGTCGAAGTTAGCTAATGAAAATGACTAATCCTTCATATGCTCGCCAACTAGTTATGCTTCCGTTGTTTATGTAATTGTTCACCATAGTCTTGAATTTGCTCACTTAGTTAGCTACTCGTATGTTTACTCGAATTGGTTATAGTTGAGCACGATGTTGTCACATTATGGAAATTGGTTCGTTATTCTTTAAACAACGTAATTAGATTAAAGGAATCGGGGGTGCATTTCATGTGACCCGACTCCATATTTGAACAAGGTTAAATAAAGAGTGTCGTGAACCACAAGTGCATTTCATGTAGTGTGGCTTGCAACATATTTTAAATAATCTTGAATTAACTCTTAAATAAATATAGCGGAATGTAGTTTGCTTTTAAATTAGAATTAGAGGTGTGCCTCGCCTAACAAAATTATACAAATCGCGGGGCCCTCATAAATGTATATGTAAAATATTTAGATTTCGAGATGTGCCGTTTCTTAGCGAATTTCCCGGCCTTCTCAAGAATGTAAATAAGTAATCGCTCTAGGCGCGTATTTTAATAATTTTACCTTCTTAAATGCGGGTGTGCATTTCATGCGGCCCAAATCCAAATCCCAAAATGTTGAATAAGAATGTGTCGAGGATCCGGGTGCATTTCATGTGACGTGATTCGAAACATATTTTTAGGCAACATTCTCTTTCGTAAATAATAATAATAATAAAAGCGGTAAAGGGATATTAATTTGCATTAAGTATATAACTGTAAAAATCGGATAAATAAGCCGAATATGACAGTTAAGCGACCGTGCTAGAACCACGAAATTCGGGAATGCCTAACACCTTCTCCCGGGTTAACAGAATTCCTTATCCGGATTTCTGGTTCGCGGACCGTTAAATAGAGTCAAACCTTTCCTCAATTCGGGTTTCAAACCGGTGACTTGGGACACCATAAATCTCCCAAGTGGCGACTCCGAATCTCTCAATAAATGAATCCCGTTTTGGTTGTCCTTTAATTGGAAAAACTCTCTTTTATATCTTTGCATCCTTGCGGGTGCGGTAAAAAGGAGGTGTGACAAGGGTCTTGCGGCCAAAAAACCGTTAGACATTGTTTGAATTCCGGCCAGAAAGCCGTGAAACTTTTATCCCCGGTCAGAAAACCGAGGATCTCCCAGTCAGAAAACTACGGAGCCATTTATTTTTACCTCGGCCAAAAAACCGAGGGTCTTGCGGCCAAAAAACCGTTAGACATTGTTTGAATTTCGGCCAGAAAGCCGTGAAACTTTTATCCCGGTCAGAAAACCGAGGATCTCCCAGTCAGAAAACCGCGGAGCCATTTATTTTTACCCCGGCCAAAAAACTGAGGATCTGACGGCCAAAAAACCGTTAGACATTGTTTGAATTCCGGCCAGAAAGCCGTGAAACTTTTATCCCCGGTCAGAAAACCGAGTATCTCCCAGTCAGAAAACTGCGGAGCCATTTATTTTTATCCCGGCCAAAAAACCGAGGGTCTTGCGGCCAAAAAACCGTTAGACATTGTTTAAATTCCGGCCAGAAAGCCGTGAAACTTTTATCCCCGATCAGAAAACCGAGGATCTCCCAGTCAGAAAACTGCGGAGCCATTTATTTTTACCTCGGCCAAAAAACCGAGGGTCTTACGGCCAAAAAACCGTTAGACATTGTTTAAATTCCGGCCAGAAAGTCGTGAAACGTTTATCCCCGGTCAGAAAACCGAGGATCTCCCAGTCAGAGAACTGCGGAGCCATTTACTTTTACCCCGGCCAAAAACCGAGGGTCTGCCAGCCCAAAACCCGTTAGACATTATTTGAATTCTGGCCAGAAAGCCGTGAAACTTTTATCCCCGGTCAGAAAACCGAGGATCTCCCCAGTCAAAAAACTGCGGAGCCATTTATTTTTACCCCGACCAAAAACCGAGGGTCTGACGGTCAAAAAACCGTTAGACATTATTTGAATTCCGGCCAGAAAGCCGTGAAACTTTCATCCCCGGTCAGAAAACCGAGGATCTCCCAGTCAGAAAACTGTGGAGCCATTTACTTTAACCCCGGCCAAAAAACCGAGGGTCTGGCGGCCAAAATACCGTTAGACATTGCTTGAATTCCGGCCAGAAAGCCGTGAAACTTTTATCCCCGGTCAGAAAACCGAGGATCTCCCCAGTCAGAAAACTGCGGAGCCATTTATTTTACCCCCGGCCAAAAAAATCGAGGGTCTTGCGGCCAAAAACCCATTAGACATTGTTTGAATTCCGGCCAGAAAGCTGTGAAACTTTTATCCCCGGTCAGAAAACCGAGGATCTCCCAGTCAAAAAATTACGGAGCCATTTACTGTTACCCCGACCAAAAAACCGAGGATCTTACGGCCAAAAACCGTTAGATATTGTTTGAATTCCGGCCAGAAAGCCGTGAAACGCTTCTTCAAAATCCCGGCCGGAAAGCCGTGGAACGTTTGTTTGTGAAACCATGATTTTCTTACCCAATACCAAAGAGTCTTTTTAATCACTTTCTGTGTCACAACTAAACTCACGAAATTTTTCCTAGCAAAACTGGGGCAGAAAATTTTCGTTTGTTTGTTTGTTTTATTGTCTAAATAGGTTTGACCTCGGGACGCAAGGATCGAGATAACCTACGAGTGGAACATCAATCTGACATGAAGAAAAGAAGAAAAGAACCAAAAGAAAAGAGTTCAAACGTTGGAGTAAACAAAGGCGCGGATTGCTCAGAAGTTGATTGAAATAACAAGCTCCGCCGACTCCGTTTCACTCAATGTTACGGAAATAAACAAGCACATACAGCTTGTTGAGCATCAAGGTTCAGATCGAGGTCTACAGCAAATCAGCTAAGATTCAAGATCAAGTTTTCAAGAGAATCATAGATAGGAATATTGTAACTCATAGTTTGATAGCATAGCTAGTTCAGCTTTAATTTCTTTTTTGGTGTAATAAGGAGGTCAGTAAGCAGTAAGCAGTAACAGCAGCAATGATAGCAAAAATAACAGCAAAGTGTTAGTCCACGGTAGTCCCAGCTACCAAAACCTCCCGAACTACATTGACCTGATTCCTGTTTAGCCCAGGATATGTAGGAGGCCTCTCGAAGCAAAGGCTCGGTCAAGATCTTTTTGAAATGCTTCACACGGAGTGCTCGGACGGGCAAAAATCGCTCGTATTAGCTCATTATCTTTGCACGAAAACTCTTCGAGTTTACACGCAAAGAGGGGCAGGCTGTGAGCACGTGATTTTTGCCCTACATGAGAATTACTCCTAAAAATTCAAAAATAAAATAGTTTTGTTTTGTGCGTAATTTTTGTGATTTTTGTGTTATTTTTTATTATTTTTTTCATTTTTGTTTTTGTGTGTGCATGTCTATTGTTTAAATTAATATAAAATACAAAAATGTTTGCATTTGCATATAAATTCATGTTTGTAATTTAGAGTAATTAAGTTTGTTTTACGAAAATGAAAAATAACAAAAATAATGTATCTTTTGCATTTTTACCATTAATTGTTCAATTGCGTGATTTTATCTTATTTAAATGTGTGCGTTTAATTGATATTAGAGGTTAATTAATATTGATATGTTAGTTTTGTTCTATAATTTTACTTAGGATTTTAAATTTATTTTTTGAATTAATTTTGGGAATGAAATAAAAGAAAAGAAAGAAAAAGAGGGAAAGAAAACGAAATGGGCCAATTTTATAGGAAGACCAAAGCCCAAAAAATAGAGAAATGGGACCAAAATAAAGAAGCCCAAACCGGCGGTCCCAGAGACACCCAAACAACACCGTATCAGTGTTTGTATTTGGGTCGTTGATCAAATCCAACCGACGGTCCAGATCAAGTATCCCTTTAATCCAAACAGCGTAGTTTTGATACGTTTGATCTGGATCGTCCGTTTTATACAATCCAATGGTCCAGATCACCCTACCCTTACCCGTTCAGTGACCCGTTCCCATAACCCGGTTTGATTCAACCACTCACTCACCTGAACGACGTCGTTCTTTCTTAGTAACATGATCCAAGCCGTTGATCGTAATTGATCCAACGGCCTAGATCGAATCTACCCCCAACTATATAATCCTAATCTCTACCCCAGCCCCCCGATCCAAATACCCCCCATCATCGTCTCTATCAGAGACGAGGCAAACAAAACCCTAGCCGCCGCCTCCTTTCACCTCCACCCAAAACCCGGAGGCAACAACGCCGCCAGTCACCTAACTAACACCCCTGAACCACTAAACCACCCTGAGCATGAATCCATCACCCATATGGCTCGAATCATTTTGTAGCTTCTCGAATATTTGATTGAAGATTCGAGCCAAACGAAAACTTACTCCAACCGAGCCCAAAATCTCACCCTAGCACCTTCATACCACCCTCACACCCAAACGACCATTGGTCCATCTCGAATCCGACCGGAATTGGTCAGGCCCCAAATTGAGCCTTCAAGAACCCTAGAATTCGAAGACTAGGGATTTTGTCCGAATTAAAGGTAATTGAAGTCAATAGACTTTAATTGGATTGTTTTTCGTTTGAAAAACACTTCAATTAAAGTCCGTTTACTTCAAAAGGTGCAAACTCGAATCCTTTGGAGCCGGGTCCGTCCGATTTCGATTTCTCTTCTGGAGGTATTCCATTTTTCTCTTCCTGTGTTGTTAATGTGCTCATTATATTGGTTTAGTCATTCGTTTGTTTAATTTTGTGTTTAATTTTAATTTTTTCTTCTTCTTCTTCTTCTTCATCCGACCTTTTATTTGGTCAATTGTTCTTTCTGTTTTGTTCATTTGAATGTGCTTGTTATGAAATATGCATTCGTTTCGATTAGTCTCGTAGAATAATTAGTTTCGTACTCCATCTGTATTTTTTGACTGAAAATTGTTGAAGTATTAAACCGTATGTCAATTATTTGTTGCCGACTACACGAAACTGATTAAGTGAATGTTGTTGATTTAATTTCAGAAGTCTATTGGCTATAGTAATGGACAGTGGTATTATTGACAAGTTGAAATTGGTCTGAATTTGTTTGAATGTAGGATTTAAATGGTTTATGCAAACCTGTTGTGGATTAGTTAACCAACCTAGGATTTGTTGATTAAGGAAAGTGTTAAGAATTGACAGGCTGTGTTTGAGACTAAAGTAGAAGGCATTTTGGTTGTCAGGGCATGCCTGAATTTTAAATTTGGGCTGCCAGAACACTTTTAAACTAAAAAGGGGATTAGACACTAGGTAATGGGATGAGCAGAGAATGTCATGGCAGAAATTAGTTTACTAATGCTTGTTGAGTGCTCTTAAGAGCTGGAAATGGGAGCTCACATGGGGAAAATGATTCAAAAGTTAAAGGTACACATGTGTTTAATGAGAGAGGCAGTAAATTTGAGTATTCAGGAAGTGTAAAGTGCTGTTAAGTTTGGCTATAAAACTGGCAGAACACTAAAAACTGAAAAACACACATTGAGACATACACATACAATCACTGGAGAACACATTGAGAATCTGGCAATACACACACACTCACAGAGAAAGCTGGAAACATTGAGAATCCAAAAAAAAACATACACTCACCTCACTGGCAGAATACTAAACAAGAAAAAAACAGAGAGAGCTGGAGAGAGTTCCCTTTTTTGCACACATATTTTGATATCTTTCTAAGCCATTTTGAGAAAGAAAAAAAAAACCTTCGGATTTCTTGGAGAGTCTTCTGTATGTTGAGACTGTTTTAAGTGAGTTTCAAGAGTGATAGTTAGCCAAAAAGAAGAAGTGAAATCCTATCCTCTTGTACTGTTGCATTGACTTTAGAATTCCAAGTTGATTTGGAAACTATTCTGGCAATTTTTGGTGACTGTTTTGATGCTGGTTTGAACTTGATTATCGTTCAATCTTTGATGAGCTGAGTTGGTTGGGTTTTCTTCCGCTTGAAAGTATTGGTTGCTGCTAGTTGCTGTTGGTGTTGCTGTTTTCTGTTAGCTGTTACTGTCGGAATACCGCGATTGACCTTTTCTTCATCCTTTGAATTCCTATTTTCAGGTACACAATTTGGATTTCGTTGTTGATGTAGACTTGAATTAATCTGGAAATAAGAATACCCTGCTGATTTTATGCATTGGATCACTATCTGTTAACTTCAAATTTAGATTAGATCTTCTATATGTGTTCATTAGCCTTGTAAAGCATATTTGGATAACTAGAACCGATGCATGCTTTGATTTAAATCATGGGTTGAAATTAAGTCGGTGTTTTGATTAGCATGTAAATCTGTTTAATTTTAGTACTATGTTTGAATCATTGTCACATGTTTGTAATAAACTAAATTTTAAATAAAGTTTGAGTTAGTTTTGTAATAAGTATGCTTTATAAGTCTTTTGTAGTAACAATGGTTCGTAATAAAACTTTAGTGTTGGGGCAAATTTAATCCCCTCACAAGTCTGTAATAACAGTGGTGGTTTCAAAAAATAAAACTTTAGAGTTAGCTTTGCAATTCGTTAGTGAATATCAACTGTCCTAATTTTACAAGTCGCGCGCAAATAAATTCTCGATCTAGTTCGGCATTAGAGTTTAAAAAATGTATTAAAATCAGGATGTATAAACTCATATCTCGATTAAGAGCTTTTATTTGAACCAAATGCAGTCCTGTTAAGAGCTTTTATTTGGCCCTAAAAAATAAGTCATGGAATAAGAAATTATTTTGCACATGTTTAAACTAGAAAAATGACAAAACTGTGCGTCTTTACATAAATTGAATTCTTGTTTAGTCTAGAAATCAATTTTTATCGGGATAGTTTCAAAGTAATCCGGATACCCTTTTTTATTCACCTATTTGTCAAAGTCCGGGTCTATGTTGTAATTAGTCCTTCTTTTGGTATGGTTTCAAATTAACAGAGCGGTTTAAAGTTTAACTAGAGCATATAATTTATAAGCATGTATAAAATCAGGAATTTTTAGCCATTTATGATAATTGAAGTGACCGTGCTAGAACCACGGGATCCGGGGGTGCCTAACACCTACCCTCGGGTCAACAGAATTCCTTACTTAGAATTTCTGGTCCGCAGACTTCATTTGGAAAGTCGAAAATTTCCTCAATCCGGGATTTAAATAAATCGGTGACTTGGGACACCTTAATTTATTCCAAGTGGCGACTCTGAAATAAATGGAATAATCCCGTTTCGAATATTGTCACTTAAATTGGAAAAACTCCCTTACGCTTCTACCCCGGGTAGCGGGCGCGCTAAAAGGAGGTGTGACAATGGAGAGCATAGAAGGTGATGATGATAAATTGATGGAGAGCATAGAAGGTGATGATGATAAATTGATGGAGAGCATAGAAGGTGATGATGATAAATTCATGCTACCATCAAATAAGTGCTACTTCCCTTCTCTACAGATCTTTTCTTTGAGTTTAGTAAGTGAGAAGATATTGAAGCAAATTCTTTGCCCACCTCGTCATCCTTCTCCTCTTTTCATTTTGAATAGATTGAGTCTATTTTCTATAGAGGGCCTAGCAACTATGCTAGAGAATGTCTTCAAGAGTCTCACCTCACTCCAATCCTTGTCTATTAGTTGGTGCATGCATTTGGTCTCTCTAGCCACATGTCTAACTCATCTCGCTTCCCTTGAGGATTTATACATAAGTAATTGCCCTCTGCTTGATTTGTCGAACGAAGAAGTAATGCAATTTGAAGTCCCGGGGAATTTATCAAGTTTCCATGTTTCCAACCTTGACAAGCTTATGTCGCTTCCAGTTTGGCTCTAACATTTCTGGTGTACCTTGAAGTATATAATGATTTGGAGATGTCCTAACTTCACAACAATACCAGAATGGATAGGCGACCTCATTGACCTTAATCGATTGGAAATTTATGATTCACCTATGTTGACATCCTTTCCAGAAGGCATGCGATCTCTCGCAGAATTGCAAGTGCTAATTGTTAAAGGATGTTCATCGAGCCTGAAGCAAAGATGCGACAAGGAAGTAGGAGAGGAGTGGCCTAAGATTTCTCACATCCCAAGAGTTGACATAAAAGAAGAGGCTTGGTAACCGGCTGCAAGTTGAGGTAATTATCTTTTTACTGCATGTTTGTGTTTATGTTTCTCATCGTCTCATATCTGTTGTTTTATACTATTGTATTGTATTGTGTCTGGTTAGAAGGATGAGTAAGCATGAGTTTGCCAAGTTGCGCAAAAAGACACCATTTTCTTGATTTCTCTGTTTGTTTTTACGTTCAAGGTGAGTTAAGATAGCGTTGCAACTTCTCAATTACTTCCCACCTTGATGTTTGTAGGGGATAATGTATATGTTTAATTTTGTTTCTGAGTAACTGAGTGCGTATATCTGATTTTCCTGCCCATCCTTCTTGTCTATTACTTTAGTATAAAATATCCGCCCAAAATATTTTTCACTTTAAAATTCAAGACAACAATTATCTTGTTTCAACTCCACTGTTCCTACTCCAACAAGGCATCATATTACCCAATTAAAAGAAGATATTCGAGTAACAAAGTTTCGATCTTTTTATTTTCTTAATTACTTTCGATGCCGGTATATATTCACGACAATGACTCTTTTTACCCCATAGCTATTGCTTTTATGGGTTTATCACTCATTGTCTCCCTATTCGTTAATTCATCCCAAATTTAAAAAAAATTAAAATTTAGGCTAAAAGAGTGGACTTCACGGGTTTAATCTTTTTGAAGAAATAGATTCAAATCTCTACTTTCTTGATATTAAATAATTTTCTTAAGGTACATCGTCTTTCTTAAACAATGTACTACTAAGAATCTTATTTTAAAGAATGTCAGCAACATATTGAGATGAATTTAAAACATAAGTTGTCTCCACAAACAATACGGTCTTTTTAATAATTTGAATGATCATAGTGCATCAAGTGTGAATAGATATTTAAAAACTGACTAAACCAACCGAATCATACCGTACCGAATGGAATTTTAGGTTTCTTTTAATAAAATCGTAGTTTTTTTTATAAATCTATAATTGTACTGATAATTAAGGTAGACTTTTTATTTTATTAAAAATAATTCAAAAAATACTGAACCGTACCGAATAAATTTTCAATATGAAAAATATATTTATATGTTAAGTTTAAAAATAATAAAGCATTACATTTTGTTTTGGGCCTTGGAATAATGAAATAATTACAAACCAACAAGTAATTTTTAAGACCCCGTAAATTCGGCTTAAGTGTGAACATGGGTAAATTTTGAACATGTTAAATGAGTGGTAAGGTTATATTTTGAACATGTGAAGTCCCATCGGGATGATTATGGGTAAAATAGTTGTTCCAAAATCAAGATGGAAAGAGAGATGCATAAGATTTTACAAGATCGACTAAGTTTGCAGAATGTCTGTCCTCCATCAAGTTTTAGTGAAAATGTGTAAGCAATTGGGGAAACCGCAAAGCATGAAACTTGTAGGCCTTCGAAATAGCTTTCCAACTACATATTATAGAGCCCGAACGGATCTTTGTGCAAAAGGTTATGCGCGTTTTACAGAAGGTTATGCGATATACGCGCCGGTCGCGCACCCATTAGCGCGGCCACGCTAATTTTGATGTCGTGTTACTGCCGTTTAGCACGGTCAGTAGTGCGGGCGCGCTAGTGGGGGGTAGTTTTAAAGCTATATTTCGTTCCCACAGCCCCAAAACATAAAAACTTGCTCTAGAAAGGGGAACTCTCAAAAACCTAACTCCTTAAGGGTCCTTCCACCACCCAAGGTAAGTTCTAGTCGTGATTTTAAGTTAATTTCAATTTTTCAACATCTTATTAACATGGGTAAAAATTTTTATGTAGGTTAGACTTGACACTTATTGAGTACCGTTGTGGTGTACTCATGTTAAACTTGTGTAAATCTTTTTATGCAGATCCAGGTACTTCCTAGCATACCAAGAATTAGTGACATGAGTCCGTACGTGGAGACTTCAAGGTATACATGTCGACGTCT
Organism: Nicotiana noctiflora; assembly: GCA_032618575.1. NCBI lineage: Eukaryota > Viridiplantae > Streptophyta > Magnoliopsida > Solanales > Solanaceae > Nicotiana > Nicotiana noctiflora. The sequence continues at coordinate 17,694 of JASVEL010004967.1, read as the reverse complement.
ACCGAGCTCGGAGTCCCCTTCTACCTAGATTATTTTCATTTCATTACCCTTTATTAGACTTTGGTATATAGAGATGTTCAGTATCACTTTATAGAGCTTGTGACTTGTATTTCGCCGAGTTTTAGGTAAATTGCATGTGTACTGAATTGTGGAGATTTTTCCTTATATCAGTTGTTGAGTTTCGAGTTTTCAAATTATTATTTCAGTTATTTCCACATATTTGTTAGGCTTACCTAGTCTTAGAGACTAGGTGCAGTCACGTTATCCTGGAAATTTGGGTCGTGTCAAATATCATGTTATGGTTTTAGGATAGTGTATTATATAGTTCATTGTAAATAAATGATAATTTTGTGCCAAATTTATCTACGTTCAAGACTATAGTTCGTGATAATAATAATAATAATGAATAGCATGGATCAAGGTTCTACATATAAAGGATTAACAAATTTGTTTGTTTGATATTTTTGATAAATTTTAGAACTTATAGTATATCATATTTCATATCTTTTCTTAAAAGCAAAATATGTCCAAACAAAATTTTATTTTAGTACCAAACTTTACCCGTATCAAAATTTTTAAAAATTAATTTAGAAATCTATGCCAACCTCTAGCTTAAATAATGGCCCAACTATAACCCACCGTCACAAAGTTTTAGCTCCAATCACTTGTAAAGAAATGAACCTATTTTGTGACTAAATTCATATCGCTTTTTTGGTCATTTCTTCAAACTCTTCTTCCGCCAACTAAAATCTTACATACAATTAAGGCATGACTGAAACCAAAATCCCGTATAGTCCTAATGATTCCAACTCTTGATTTTGCTCTCTTTAGAATTTAAGGATAAATGAAGGAGTCATAAACAAGAAAAGGATAGCTTAGTTTGGGAAAAAGAAGATACCTTTACTGTTCCTGTATTTGTAGTATTAAATAAAGGCTACTTCTAATACAAAAGACTTAAAACTATTTTGGCAAAAAAAGGTTGTTGATCTTCAAATCATATTACTTTCTCATCATGGCTGAAATTCTTTACGGGCTTGCTGCTGAAATATTGAAAAACTTGGGTTCTCTTGCAGTTCAACAAGTAGGATCAATTTGTGGACTAAGCGATGAGCTTCGCAAGTTTTCTGGTACAGTTTCTTCAATCCAAGCTGTATTAATTGACGCGGAGGAGCAGCAGCAGAGTAGCCATGAGGTGAGGGATTGGATAAGGAAACTTAAAACAGTTTTCTTTGAGGCTGATGATCTCTTGGATGACTTTGCTACTGAAGTTACGCATCGAAAATTGGTGAATAAGGTAAGCATCTTCTTCTCAAAGTCTAATCCTGTACTTTATAATGTTAAGATAAGTAAGCGCCTCAAGGCAATTCGAGAAAATTTGGATGTAATTGCAAAAGATAAGGCCTCCTTAAACCTTGTTGAAAGGAGGCAACCTTTGCTTCTCGAGTCTAATTTGGATAGAGAGACTTATTCATTTGTGCCTGATGGAGAAGTAATTGGAAGGAATGACGATAGAACGAAAATTCTGGAGTTTCTTATGGATTCTGAGGTAAATGAGAATGTTGCGGTTATATCGATTGTTGGCCTTGGTGGACTAGGAAAGACCACTCTCGCGCAATTGGTGTATAATAGTGAAATGGTTCAGGAAAAATTTGAGAAAAGATTGTGGGTTTGTGTTTCAGACGTTTTTGAAGTAAAAGTGATTGCTGAAAAAATCATCGAATCTGCAGGAGGGGGGAAGGCTAATTGCATTCAGCTAGATGCAGTGCAAAAGCAACTTCGAGAAATGCTTGACGGGAAGAAATATCTACTGGTGCTCGATGATGTGTGGAACGAAGATGCCTTGAAATGGTGGACATTGAAAAATATGTTGATCGGTGGAGCTAAGGGAAGTAAGATTTTAGTAACTACTCGTTCAGATGTAGTTGCTGAAGTTTCAGGAAGTATTCACCAACATAAATTGGGGGACCTTTCAGAAGAAGCAGCATGGGCATTGTTTGAAAAAATGGCATTTGAGTGTAACAAAGAAAGTGAAAATTCGAGTTTGGTGGAAATAGGAAAGAAAATTGTGAACAAGTGTGGAGGAGTTCCTCTTGTAATAAGGTCAGTAGGAAGCCTACTACGCCTAAAAAGAACGGAGGATGAATGGATATATTTCATGAATCAAGATTTGTCACAGATCACACTAGGAGGCAACAGTGTCATTGCCATTTTGAGATTGAGCTATAATCACCTTCCTCACCATCTAAAGATATGCTTCGCATATTGTTCCCTCTTTCCAAAGGATTTCCGAATTGATAGAGTTGATTTGATTGATATGTGGATCGCTCAAGGCTTTATACAATCAACTACTAGCAACAGAGACAATGTGGAGGACATTGCAAATTCATATTTCATTGATTTGTTAAGAAGGTCTTTCTTTCAAGAAACTGAAGAAGACAAATCATTTCCGCAGTTTTACAAAATGCACGATCTTATTCATGATCTTGCTAAAGAAGTTGCAGATGGGGAGGTCTTCAGTATCACTGAAACAGAAGATGCAGAGATTGTCCTCCCTGAACAAACTCTCTATGCATCTTGTTATTCAAGATTAATGGTTCAATGGCATTTCCCAAACCCTCCTATGCGAAGCATATGAAATTGCGGACATTTATTTACCTAAATGGGTATGGTTTCATAAGCAATTCAAAGTTAGAGAGAATGCTTGCAAGTTTTGAATGTTTACGCGTTCTAGATCTATGTCACGTGCAGATAAAATTTCTGCTTCAATCTTTAGGTGGACTGAAGCATCTAAGATATCTAGCTATTTCCTCTGAAAGCATTGTTACTTTACCAAATTCTATCACAAAATTGCATAATCTACAAGTTTTAAAGTTGGTTAATTGCATTAAACTCAAAACATTGCCAAGAGATATTTGGAGATTGGCGAGCCTTCGACGTTTGGTATGTACGCAGTGCAATTCATTAACCCATATTCCACCAGAACTGTGGCGGTTGGCAAGTCTCATGCATTTGGATTTTGATCGTTGCTATTCACTGGAAGATATGCCACCTGGAATTGGCCAATTGACATCTCTACGGACATTGACAAGTTTTGTTGTAGGCAGTTTGGCAAGTGACAAGTTGAATGAATTAAAGGGCCTTGCTGATCTCAGAAATAGATTACACATTAAGTTCATGGGAGAAGCCCGTGCAACTGGAGAAAGAACACCTACCGATGTAGTGAAAGGAATGAAACATCTTCGAGGGCTGTTCGTAGAGTTCATGTATGGAAATCAAGAGGATCATCTGATAATGTTGGAGGCCCTGCAGCCGCACCAAAACATTGAAAGATTGGAAATAGAAAATTATGGTGGATCAACGTTCCCAAGTTGGTTGATGGTTGATAATCTTGGCTTTTTGCTACCCAAGCTTGTTTATCTAAAGATCATGAATTGTCGTAAATTCCAAAAGCTCCCACCATTATGGCAGCTGCCTTCTCTCCAAGATCTTGTACTCCGATTGAATCTTGGCATCGTGGAAAGCATAGAAGGTGATGATGATAAATTCATGCTACCATCAAATAAGTGCTACTTCCCTTCTCTAAAGATCCTTTCTTTGAGTTTAGTAAGTGAGAAGATATTGAAGCAAATTCTTTGCCCACCTCGTCATCCTTCTCCTCTTTTCATTTTGAATAGATTGAGTCTATTTTCTATAGAGGGCCTAGCAACTATGCCAGAGAATGTCTTCAAGAGTCTCACCTCACTCCAATCCTTGTCTATTAGTTGGTGCATGCATTTGGTCTCTCTATCCACATGTCTAACTCATCTCGCTTCCCTTGAGGATTTATACATAAGTAATTGCCCTCTGCTTGATTTGTCGAACGAAGAAGTAATGCAATTTGAAGTCCCGGGGAATTTATCAAGTTTCCATGTTTCCTGCCTTGACAAGCTAATGTCGCTTCCAGTTTGGCTCAAACATTTCTCGGGTACTTTGAAATCAATAGTCATTTTGGGATGTCCTAACTTCACAACAATACCAGAATGGATAGGCGACCTCATTGCCCTTAATCGATTGGAAATTTATGATTCACCTATGTTGACATCCTTTCCAGAAGGCATGCGATCTCTCGCAGAATTGCAAGTGCTAATTGTTAACGGATGTTCATCAAGCCTGAAGCAAAGATGCGACAAGGAAGTAGGAGAGGAGTGGCCTAAGATTGCTCACATCCCAAGAGTTTACATAAAAAAAGAGGCTTGGTAACCGGCTGCAAGTTGAGGTAATTATCTTTTTACTGCATGTTTGTGTTTATGTTTCTCATCGTCTCATAATCTGCATGACAGAAGGATGAGTAAGTATGAGTTTGCCAAGTTGCGCAAAAAGACACTATTTTCTTGATTTCTCTGTTTGTTTTTACTTCCAAGGTGAGTTGAGATAGCTTTGCAACTTCTCAATTACTTCCCACCTTGATGTTTGTAGGGGATAATGTATATGTTTAATTTTGTTTCTGAGTAACTGTGTGCGTATATCTGATTTTCCTGCCCATCCTTCTTGTATAGACAACTAAAAATGAAAAGGATTTCGTTTAACATGCACAACACCATTCAGATGCTGTGCATTTGTTTACATTTGCCACTGTCCCCTTCAGATGCTGGACTACATTAGTGACTGCTAAAGTATAGTTGTTATGCTCTTTGCTAACATGTTACTCGAAAAAACCCTTACAATGTTAACTAACTGATCGACTCGTGCAACTAAGATCTCCTTTGAGCTGAACAATCCTTGATCCAAGTGAAACTGGTGATACGAGCGGAGGGTAGAAAGCGCATGAAGAATATAAACACATTCATTCATTCAGAAGGTTGTTTTAGCAGAGATTTCTAAGTCGCTTGGCAGGTGTAATCCGTTCACTCAATTTACTCCATGGATACCAGCCACAAATATACTACCTGAGTCGCACCAACCCCCTAAGACATCTCTGTCTGAACACTGTAAAAAACATGTACAAAAGAGCTTAATGGATGAGGAATTACAAGAATTACTTTAATATAAAATATCCGCCCAAAAATATTTGTCACTTTAAAATTCAAGACAACATTATTTAATTTATCTTTTTTCAATTCCACTGTTCCTACTCCAACAAGGCATCATATTACCCAATTAAAAGAAGATATTCGAGTAACAAAGTTTCCATCTTTTTATTTTCTTAATTACTTTCGATGCGGGTATATATTCACGACAATGACTCTTTTTACCTCGTAGCTATTGCTTTTATGGGTTTATCACTCATTGTCTCCCTATTCGTTAATTCATCCCAGATTTTAAAAAAAAATCTAGGCTAAAAGAGTGGACTTTACGGTGTTTAATCTTTTCGAAGAAATAGATTCAAATCTCTACTTTCTTGATATTAAATAATTTTCTTAAGGTACATCATCTTTCTTAAACAATGTACTACTAAGAATCTTATTTTAAAGAATGTCAGCAACATATTGAGACGAATTTAAAACATAAGTTGTCTCCACAAACAATACGGTCTTTTTAATAATTTGAATGATCATAGTGCATCAAGTGTGAATAGATATTTAAAAACTGATTAAACCAACCGAATCATACCATACCGAATGGAATTTAAGGTTTCTTTTAATCAATTCGTAGTTTTTTATATAAATCTATAACTGTACTGATAATTAGGGCAGACTTTTTATTTTATTAAAAATAATTCGAATACCGAACCGTACCGAATAAATTTACAATATGAAAAATATATTTATATGTTAAGTTTAAAAATAATAAAGCATTACATTTTGTTTTGGGCTTTGAATAATGAAATAATTACAACCAACAAGTAATTTTTAAGACCCCGTAAATTCGGCTTAAGTGTGAACATGTTAAATGAGTGGTAAGGTTATATTTTGAATATGCGAAGTCCCATCGGGATGATTATGGGTAAAATAGTTGTTCCAAAATCAAGATGGAAAGAGAGATGCATAAGATTTTACAAGATCGACTAAGTTTGGAGAAGGTCTGTCCTCCATCAAGTTAAAATGTGTAAGCAATTGGGAAAACCGCAAAGCATGAAACTTGTAGGCCTTCGAAATAGCTTTCCAACTACATATTATAGAGCCCGAACGGATCTCTATGCAAAAGGTTATGCGCGTTTTACAGAAGGTTATGCGATATACGCGCCGGTCGCGCGCCCATTAGCTTGGCCACGCTAATTTTGATGTTGTGTTACTGCCGTTTAGCACGGTCAGTAGCGCGGGCAAGCCTCCAGGTGCGCGGGCGTGCTAGTGGGGGGTTGTTTTAAAGCTATATTTCGTTCCCACAGCCCCAAAACATAAAAACTTGCTCTAGAAAGGGGAACTCTCAAAAACCTAACTCCGTAAGGGTCCTTCCACCAGCCAAGGTAAATTCTAGTCGTGATTTTAAGTTAATTTCAATTTTTCAACATCTTATTAACATGGGTAAACCCTCATGGAGTTGAACTTGAGGCAACGGGGTGGTTAGTGCTATTGAAGGATTATGATGTTACTATTTTGTCTCACCCAGGGAGAGCCAATGTGGTGGCCGATACATTGAGTAGGAAGTCCACCAGCATGGATAGTCTTGCTTATATTCCGGTCAGCCAGAGACATTGCTTTGGATATTCAAGCCTTGGCCAATCGATTTGTGAGGTTGGACATTTTTTAGCCTAGCAGAGTGTTAGCTTGCAAGGTCGCTCGTTCTTTACTATTGAAGTGTATCCGTGATTGGCAGTTTGATGATCCCCATTTATGTGTTGTGAGAGACACTGTGCAGCGTGGAGGTGCCACGAAGGTGACCTTAGATGATGATGGTGTTTTGAGGTTGCAGGGGCGAGTTTGTATGCCCAGTGTTGATAGGGTTCGAGAGTTGATCTTAGCGTAGGCCCATTATTCTCGATATTTCTATTCACCTGGGCGCTGTGAAGATGTACCGGGACTTGCGGCAACATTATTGGTGGCGTAGGACGAAGAGAGACATTGTTTCATATGTGGCTCGGTGTTTGAACTGTCAGTAGGTCAAGTTTCAGCATTAGAGGCCTGGTGGTTTGTTTCATAGGATTGAGCTTCCCGAGTGGAAATGAGGGAGGATTACCATGGATTCCGTTACTAGACTTTTGATGACTCGGAAGGAGTTTGATGCTATTTGGTTCATTGTGGATAGGCTGACCAAGTTAGTGCATTTCATTCATGTTGCTTCCACATATTCATCGGAGTGGTTAGCTGAGATCTACATCGAAGAGATTGTTCGCCTTTATGGGGATCCGTCATCTATCATTTCGGGCCGGGGTATGCAGTTTACCTCGCGCTTCAGGAGAGCAGTTCAGCAGGAGTTAGGCACCTAGGTTCAGTTGAGCACAACGTTCCATCCTCAGACGGACAGCCAGTCTGAGAGGACTATTCAGATATTGGAGGATATTCTCTGAGCCTGTGTCATAGATTTTAGAGGCTCGTAGGACCAGTTCTTGCCTTTAGATGAGTTCGCCTATAACAACAGCTACCGGTCCAGCATTCAGATGGCTCCATATGAGGCATTGTATGGTAGGCGATGTCGGTCTCCAATCAAACGGTTTGAGCCAGAAGAGGCTCGATTATTGGGTACAGATTTAGTTCAAGAGGCCTTGGATAAGGTCAAGATCATTCGGGAAAGGCTTCGTTCGGCTCAGTCGCGGCAAAAAAGTTATGCGAATCATAAGGTTCAAGATGTAGCTTTCTTGGTTGGGGAACGGGTCTTGATCCGAGTGTCGCCTATGAAGGGCGTGATAAGCTTTGGGAGAAGGGCAAACTTAGCCCTAGGTTCATTGGCCCATTTGAGATCCTTGATCGAGTGGGAGAGGTGGCTTATAGACTTGACTTGCCACCGAGCTTGTCAGCCGTGCATCTAGTGTTCCATGTGTCCATGCTTCGGAGGTATCACGACGATCCAGCCCACGTGTTAGATTTCAGCACTGTCCAGTTGGACAAGGATCTGTCTTATGAGGAGCCGATAGCTATTCTAGACCGACAAGTTCGTCAGTTGAGATCCAAGAGTTTTCCTTTGGTGCGTGTCCAGTGGAGAGGTCGGCCTCCTGAGGCATTGACCTGGAAGTCCGAGTCTGATATGCGGAGCCGTTATCCTCATCTATTTCCTCACTTAGGTACTTCTTTCTTTTGTCCGTTCTGGACAAACGGTTTTTTTAGAGGTGGAGAATGTGACGACCCAAAGGGTCATCACCGAAATTCTCTCTTTTTCCATGCTTTTTAGGCCTTGAAAACCTCACCTTTAGTTGCCTCGATTTGCATGCGCAGTCCGGGCATGTAGTCTGTGAAAATTTTCAAAATGGGGTTTTAAAATAATTTAAAGTTAACTTTGGTCAACATATTTGGTAAACAGACCCGAAATCGTAATTTGACGGTCCCGGAGAGTCCTTAGAAAAATATGGGACTCGGGCATATGCCCGAAGTCTAATTTCGAGGTCTAGAGCCCGAGAAAAGAATTTTTCTGTGAATTTGTTTTTCTGAAATTATTAAAGAAAATAGAAATAAAAGTTGATTAAAATACTATGGTAACGGGCTTGTATTTTGGTTCCGACGTCCGGAACAAGTCTAATATTGGTTTAAAGCGCTTTCTGTAAAAGTTTGGTTGAAATCGGATGTCATTTGACTTGTTACGAACCTAAATATCTAAAATTTGAAGTTTATGAAGTTTGAAGAAAAACTAGTGATTTTTAGGTTTGATTCATTGATTTTGATGTTATTTTGGCGATTTGATCGCACGGTAAAGTTTGTAGGATGTTGACGAGTTAGTGTATGTGTTTGGTTAGGAGCCCCGAGGGCTCGCGAGTGTTTCGGAGGTTTTCCGGGAAGTTTTAGAACTTAGAAAAAAGTTGCAGAAATTCTGCAATAGATGCCCAGGCATTTTCTTCTTCGCGTTCGTGCCCTCTCTCGCGCGTTCGCGATGCCTTAGATTTTCCTCCTTCGCGTAACTATTATCGTATTCGCTTTAGTCTACGGTCCCCTTCAGTGTGTTCACGTAAGGCCTCACGCGCTTGCGTAGGCCAAACTTTGGACCCCAGTAATTTCTCCACTCGCAAATGCGATGGTTGTCAACTTGTGCCCTTTGCGAACGCAACCCTACTGTCGTGAACGCGTAGGGTAATTTCACCCAGCGATTTTTAAGTCATAAAAACAGAACTGTTTCGGGACCAACTTCAAATTTCATAACTCCTTTCTTCACACCTCTTGGGGCGACTTTTGAAGCGATTCTTCACCAAGACTCCATGAGTTAGTAATCCTTTCCTTTCATTTCCTTCAACATCTATTGAAATAGTAAGCCTAAATCATGAAATCAAAGTACAAATTAGGGGATTTGGGTAGAGTTAGGGTTTTGAGAATTTTGGATGATTCAACCTTAATTTGGGGACGAATCTTAAAACAAATTGCATATTTGATAATGTTGGAGGCCCTACAGCCGCACCAAAACATTGAAAGCTTGCGAACAAAAAATTATAGTGGATCAAGGTTCCCAAGTTGGTTGATGGTTGAGAATCTTGGCCTTTTGCTACCCAAGCTTGTTTATCTATATATAGGAGATGTTCACAAGTGCCAAAAGCTTCCACCACTATGGCAACTACCTTCTCTCCAAAATCTTGTACTATCAAATCTTGACATCATGGAGAGCATAGATGGACTTGATGGTAACGATGATAAATTCATGCTACCATCAAATAAGTGCTACTTCCCTTCCCTAAAGCGACTTTATTTGGGGATAATAAGTGAGAAGATATTGAAGCAAATTCTGTGCCCACCTAAGATATTGAAGAAAATTCTGTGCCCACCTCCTCATCCTTCTCCTCTTTTGATTTTAAATAGCTTGAGTCTACTTTCTATCGAGAACTATGCCAGAGGATGTCTTCAAGAGTCTCACCTCTGTCCAATCTTTGTGTATTACTTACTGCAGAAATTTGGTCTCTCTATCCACATGTCTGACTCATCTCGCTTCCCTTGAGTTTTTACATATAGAGAATTGTCCTCTGCTTGATTTGTCGAATGAAGAAGCAATGCAATTTGATGTCCCGAGGAATTTATTGAATTTCAGAGTTCACGAGCTTGGCATGCTAATGTCGCTTCCAGTTTGGCTCCAACATTTCTCGGGTACTTTGAAATAAATAGACATTTGGAGATGTCCTAACTTCACAACAATTCCAGAATGGATAGGCGACCTAATTGCCCTTAATCGGTTGGAAATTCATGATTCACCTATGTTGACATCCTTTCCATAAGGCATGCGTTCTATCTCTCGCAGAATTGCAAGTGCTAATTGTTACAAGATGTTCATCAAGCCTGAAGCAAAGATGCGGCAAGGAAAGAGGAGAGGACTGGCCTAAGATCGCTCACATCCCAAGAGTTGACATAAGAGAAGAGTTCTGATAATCCGCTGCAAGATCATGTAATTATTCTCTTATTGCCTGTTTAGGTTGATACTTCTTGTCATCTCATAATGTATTTTTTTATACTGTGTATAACATTGTATTGTGTTGCGTTGTTGCAGGATTGAAGCAATGTATGGATAGAAGGATGAGTAAGCATGAGCTTGCGCAAAAGTCTGGTGGAGTTCAAGGTGCTGAACACCATTTTCTCAAAAGGTTTGAACCCGAAAAATGAATTGGTTGATGAAAAGAAAAACCATGAGGTTAAGGAAGGAACTTCCGCAGAACTGCTCTGAGGCTTCAATATTTGCTGTATTATTGATTTCTCTGTTTGTTTTTACCTCCAAGATGAGTTGAGATAGCTTTGTAACTTCTCAATTAGTTCTCTCCTTGACGTTTTGTGGGGGATAATATATATGTTTAATTTTTTTTCTGAATAAATTTGCGTGAAGATCTAATTTTCCTTAACAGTTTTTCTCTACCCATCCTTTTTGTTTGTTACTTTAGTAATAAACTAGTATACGTATCCACGCGATACGCGGATAATATAGAAAATATATTTTTTTTAAAATATGATAGACACAAAGGAGCATTAAAACGTTGTTATTTTATGAACCATTGAATGTATTGAATATTCATATATTCAAGTCATAAGAAAATATAGTTATCCATTAGAAAATATCTGGTGCGGAAAGAATGTAACTTAAAATATAACACATAGGAAAAACTAATTTGTGATAGAATAACATTTATGCTACAATAACCACGTTGTAGTTGCTATATCATATATACTGCTTGCAAAGTGCTTGGTCTGTAGTCATTCATCGTCATTTTTATGAAATTCTAGTCGTTGTTGAGGTTTTAGCTAAACTTTAGTCAAATAATGACTTGATAAACAATGCTGAAACAGCTAGAGCTAGTATAATTCAATACAAAATAAAACCCGTAAAAAGACAGTTAAAGAAGTTGATAACGACAACACTTACTTCATAAGGTGTAATCTTTAGGACCTAAGTAAAAAATCAATAATAGTAAAATAGTTCAATTGAGCCACCAAAATTGGTCGATTAATATGAATCTTATCACAACTGTTATTGATGATTTGTTTCATACCTCAGAAATAAAAAGTATTGGTATTCATTACTTGACTTCATCGGGTTGATCTTCACTTTGGGCTAGCAGATTCAAATATCTTATCATGAGTCGGTGATTTCAAACGGGCTATGCTTCATGTTGGTAGCCTTGCACAAGATAACTTCGGGAACATCAAATACCTCCTTCATTGAGCATTCTAAAAAATAAAGCAAATAGTCAACATATTCGACATTAGCAGGAAAGCAGCAACCAATGGAGATTTGACTTTCATTTGAAGAAATTTGGCGTTTGAATCCTTTCTATCATATGTAATCAGAAGATATGGAAGTTTCCGATATTTGAGGTGCACCACAATAGTATTATATCAAAATTAAGATGTAAGTCTCTAAAACTGCAAGCGAAAAAAAATAGAAGTATTAAAATAAATAATACTACGTTGCCAAAAACCGACGATGCAACAGCAAAAATAAAAATTTCCTTTCACAATGCACAAAGCTGTGAAAAGAAGAATGTAAGAAATTCAAAGTTGAGTTAAAATTATATATGTATAAATATACAAAAAATATGGACCTACATTTTAAATGTATTGCAGTTCCATAGGCCTTCATTTTGAAAGGTTCAAGCGGATCGTGGTTTCAACGTTCCTATAAAGAAATATAAATTTTTTATCGCGGTGAGCAAAGTTGTGAAAAAAACAGAATGATACAGATTTATTCAATAGAATTTATGTATTAAGAAAAATAATATGGACCTGACGTTTGTGTGTATCATAATTCTAGAAGTCATCTTTTCAAAAATAAAAACGGATCGTGGTTTCAATGTGTTTGCGGAAATTTATGATTTTTTTTAGTTAGGATGCACAAAGCTGTAGAAAGCATAGTAGCAGATATTTAGAACTAAATTCAAATGCCTATCTGTATAAATATATTAATAATTTAGAGCTGATTTCTGGAATAATTTTAGTTGAAGAAGTTATTATTCCAACGGCATAAGTAGATCAGTTCGATGTGTCTACAAAGAAATATGAATTTTTTAATGAGGACGCGCAAAGCTGTAAAAAGCAGAATGACAGGAAGTAAGAACTAACTTCAAAAGCATATGCGTACTAATCTAAAAAGACTTAGAATCTAATCTTGTATATATTGTGGTTTCATAAGTCCTCTTTCTAATGGCACAAGTGGATCGTGGTTTCAATTTGTCTGCGTAAATGTGACGACCCAAAGGATCATCACCTGTTTCTAAATGAATTTTGTGTCTCTAAGGCCTTGAAAACCTCATTTGGAATTTTCTCAATTTGCATATGCAGTCCGGGCGCGTAGCCGGAAAGCTTAAATATGAAATTTTGTGAAAAATGCTAAGTTTTGATATTAAAATGAATAAATTTGACTTCGGTCAATATTTTAGGTAAACGGACACGGACCCGTGATTTGACGGTCCCGGAGAGTCCGTAGGAAAATAAGAGATTTGGGCGTATGCTCGAAATCGGATTCCGAGGTCCCAAGCCTGAGAAATAAATTTTTGAGTGAAATTGTTTTCTAGAAATAATTAAGGAAATTGAAAATGAAATTTGATTAGAAGACTATGGTATCAAGCCCGTATTTTGGTTCCGGTGCCAGATACAAGTCTTATATATGATTTAAGATGGTTCTGTAAAGTTTGGTTGAAAACGGACGTCGTTTGACGTGTTTCGCACTTAAAATGGAAAACTTGTTGTTTTATGAAATTTGGAAGGAATCATGGATTTTGAGGCTTAATTTGATGTATATGATGTTATTTTGGCGATTTGATCGCACGAGTAACTTTGTAGGATATTTTTGAGGTTGTGTGTATGTTTGGTTTAGAGCCTCGAGGGTTCAGGTGAGTTTTGGATAGGTATCGGAGTGCATTTTGAGCCTTATAGAAAATCTGGCATTTCAGTTCAGCAATTTTTGCATTTGCGAAGCAGGTCTCGCAAATGTAAGCCTGGCATCGCAAATGCGAGAAAAGAGAGTATGTAGCTAGGTCGCAAATGCGACCTCTTGGTTCGCAAATGCGAAGTCGAGCCTGTCACAAATGCGACACTTTTGCTCGCAAATGCGAAAAAGCCCAGATTCTTAAGAGTTCGCAAATGCGAACTCACCTTTGCAATTCCCAAGCCAGCAGAGGTCAGAGTTTACAATTGCGAACCCCAGTTCGCAATTCCCATATCTGCAACCTACATTTTTCATACTTAATCGAAATTTGAATTATTTTCACCATTCTTTCAAAACCCAAACACTCTTAGGCGATTTTTCAAGAACAAGAGTTCTTCCAAATCATTTGTAAGTTGGTTTTTACTCATTTCTTTCAATCTTTAAAATCATTTAACAATGTTTTTAACTTAAAAACAAAGATTTCTATGGGTGAAATTAGGAGTTTTGGGTAGAACTTTGGTTTTTCTAAAATTGAGGATTTGGACCTCAAATTGAGGTCCGATGTCAAAATAAATCATAGATATAGATTCGTGGGAGAATGGGTAACCAGGTTTTGATCATGTGGGCCCGGCTGCGTTTTTGGACTTTTTGGGCAAAACTTTGGAAAATTCATTCTTATGCATTCAAATTGATTCATTTAGCATTTATTGATGCAATTAAGTAACTTGTGACTAGATTCGAGCGGATTTGTGGTGGAATCAAGGGGTAAAGCTATAATTGAGACTTGAGATGAATTCAAAGCATCGAGGTAAGTGTCCGGTCTAACTCTAGCTTGAGGGATTAGGAATTGAGTCATAATTGCCACTTGTTTTGTGTCGAGTACGACGTATAGGCATGGTGACGATTATTTATATGTTGGTATCTAGCATGACTTTGAGTCCTTAAATTGTGAATATATTGATTCTTGATATATCATTCATGCCTTAGTGGTGAATTCTCATTGTTGTGAAATGTTTGAGGAAAGAATTATGATTCTTGTGCACATCGAAAAGCATTGGCTCAAGTTATTTTATGAATTGATAAAGTATATGAATTATCTTACCCTTTGGAGAAATGGCTCAAGTGGTAATGAGAGTGATGAGAGGGAAGTGAAGGAAAGAGGAAGAACCATTAATTGCACCCTTGTCGGGTTATTTTTGTATATTGATTATCTCCTTTGCCGGTATGTCAAAGTTATTGATGTTGTTCACTTACCGGGATTTAACTATTCCCTTATGTTCCCTTGCCGGGATTTCTATTGTTGTTTGTTTACTCCATTGCCCTCTTGTTTGTGATTGTTATTTGGGATAGGAAGAGTGTTAAAGCACGAAGGGTAATGCCGTACATCGTTTGCTATTGTGAGGAAAGAGTGTAAAGCACGAAGGGCGATGTCGTGTCGCACGATATACCATTCTGTGCCTATTATATTGATTTCATGGTGAGGTAAGAGTGTAAAGCATGAAGGATGATGTCGTGTCGTACGACGTACCATTCCGTACTGATATTCATTGATTATATGGTGATGAAAGAGAGTAAAAGCACGAAGGGTGATGTCGTGAACTTTATATGATTGATTTGGTGACAACGAGAGTAAAACATGAAGGGTGATACCATGCAGTTATTGATTTCTTACTCTTGTTGATATTCTGGTTGTACAGTTTCATTCCTTATTTGGTGTTTCTATATCTGAACTGTTACCTTCCCGCAGCTTGTTTCCCTCCCTCATTGACTGGTTACTTTCCGTATTTCTATTTTGTTTCATATGTTTGATTGGTAGTTTGGATATAGCCTTCGTCACTACCTCGTCGGGGTTAGGCCAGATACTTACCAGCACATAGGGTCGGTTGTGTTGATGTTACACTCTGCACTTATATGCAGATACTGGAGCAGCATTCGGAGAGCAGCAGTAGTCTGGGAGCAAGCCTTCAGTCCAGTGAGATATCGAGGTAGCCTTGCAGGCGTCCGCGTGCCCGGCGTCTCCTTTATCTGTTATTTCAGTCTGTTATCTCATGTATTCGAGAAAAATAGTTTATACTTTCTTTCAAACATTGTATTTTGCACTCTTAGTGGTTCGTGATTATGTGACTCCAGATTTTGGGTAGAGGCTCATGTTACATCTTCCGCGTTATTATTGCAGTTTTATTAATTTAAGACTTCCTCTTATCTATTTAATTTCCGATGTTTCATGTTAATATTGATAATTGTGAAAGAAATAATTGATTAATGAATAAGATAGTTAGAGGTTGGCTTGCCTAGCTCTCAATAGTAGGCGCCATCGCGATTCCCAAAGATTGGAAAATCTGAGTCGTAACAAGTTAGTAACAGAGCACTAGGTTACATAGGTCTCAAAACTGACAGACAAATTTAGTAGAGTCTAAGGGATCGGTACGGAGACGTCTATATTTATCCCCAAAGGCTACAGAGTTAGGAAAACTTCACATTTATCATTTCTTGTCGTGCGATTTTGTTTCTCTATATTGATTGCATTTCTACTCTGTTCTTTTGCAGATAGCGAGAACACACGCTTCCTCATCTACCGCTCAGCAGCCCGAGCCCCCAGCAGCAAATTCCATGATGGGCAAAGGGCGAGGCCGAGGTAAAGGCAGAGCTCAGTCTCGAGCAACAGCCCCAGTAGCGGAGCCTCAAGTTGATTTTGACGATGAGGTTCCGGTCCCAGCAGCTCCGGTGGGCCCTGCTCAGGTCCCGGAGTGGTTTATTGCCACCCGGTTCCTCAGGACGCTCTAGTTCGATTGGTGGGCCTCATGGAGAGTGTCACCCAAGCGGGTTTGCTTCCTATAGTACCAGCTACTTCTCAGGATGGAGGAGGGGTTCAGACTCCTGCTACACGTACTCTGGAGCAAGTAGCTCCCCAGGTTCAAGTTCTAGTGGTTCAGCTGGCTATGGCAGTTCAGCCGAGTATAGTAGCTCACGCTGGGGATGGAGCTGCTATGTCTGCAGATACTTTGTGGAGACTGGACAGATTCACCAAGCTCTTCACTACTACATTCAGCGGTGCTTCTTCTGAGGATCCCTAGGATTTCACATATAGCTGCCATGAGGTTCTCCGGAACATGGGCATTGTTGAGACCAGTGGGGTTGATTTTGCTACCTTTCACCTATCTGGATCTGCCAAGACTTGGTGAAGAGATTATTGCTTAGCCAGGCCAGCAGGGTCGCCATCTTTGACTTCGGAGCAGTTTACAGAGTTGTTTCTGGAGAAGTTTCTCCCCATTACTCAGAGAGATGCCTTTTGGAGGCATTTCTAGCGCCTCCAGCGGGGTTCCATGACTGTCACTCAATATGATACTAGGTTCATCGATCAGCTCGTCATGCTCTTGTTATACTCCCTACCTAGAGAGAGAGGGTGAGAAGGTTTATTGATGGATTGATTTAGTCGATTCGTCTCCAGATGGCTAGGGAAACTGGTAGTGAGATCAACTTTTAGAAGGCGGCCAATGTGGCCCGTAGAGTTGAGATGGTTCTGTCACGGGGAGGTGGTCACGGGTCGGATAAGAGGCCCAGTCATTCAGGCAGATTCAATCGTACCTCGTCTGGAGGTAGAGATTCTTATGGTAGAGGCCATCTTCCTAGGCCCTTTCAGTCATGTCTTCAGGTTTCTCACGGCGCTTCAGGTAGTCGTGGTCCTCCTGTGCAGTATTCACGAGAAGAATTATCCGGTTCATGACCTAGAGGTCGCAGCCACTGTTCATGCATTGAAGATTTGGAGGCATTATCTATACGGCGTGACGTGTGAGGTATACACTGATCACAAGAGTCTTCATTAATTATTCAAGCAAAAGGAGTTGAACTTGAGGCAGAGAAGGCGGTTAGAGTTGTTGAAGGATTATGATGTTACTATCTTATATCACCCGGGGAAGGCAAATGTAGTGGTTGATGCCTTGAGTAGGAAGTCAGACAGTTTGGGCAGTCTTGCTTATATTCTGGTCAGAGGCCGCTTGCTTTGGATGTTCAGGCCTTGGCCAATCGACTCGTGAGGTTAGATATTTCTGAGCCTAGTCGGGTATTAGCTTGCACGGTCGCTCGTTCTTCATTATTGAAGCGTATCAGTGATCGGCAGTTTGATGACCCCATTTGTGTGTCCTTAGAGACACGGTGCAGTGTGGAGGTATCAAGCAGGTGACCTTATATGATGATGGAGTTTTGAAATTGCAGGGGAGAGTTTGTGTGCCCAATGTTGATGGGATTCGAGAGTTGATCTTAGAGAGGCCCATAGCTCCCGGTTCTCTATTCATCCGAGCGCCT